>WNWK01012060.1:0-61468 GCA_009830355.1 Cherax destructor
GCCCTTATATAAGCCCTTCTTGTCATGTTTCCTGTTATAGTTCCTTGATAATGTGAGTAGTCACGAAAGCGCTTGGAATTCTTCTATTTTTTTCATAGTGGTTTTTCTTGCATATATAGTATATATATATATATATATATATATATATATATATATATATATATATATATATATATATATATATATATATATATAATGTGTGCCGATTAGGTAAAACTTGTTATTTTGGCTTAAATAGCAACGCTTATCTTGCTATATAAGACATGGAAAATTGTGTATGCAATAATTTCGCCAAAATTATTCTGAACATAACGAAAAAATTTATTTCATTGTGTTTGTTTATTATTAAATTAATGTTAACGTATCTAAAATATATTTAGTTAGCTAAATTAAATTGCGCTTGTTGTAATAAGTAGGTAGGTTTTCAAAGTTTCTTGGTAAAAATTATAAATTTACATTAACATAATTGAAAATATATATCTTTAAACGTATAAGAGAAAATTTTAGAAAGGACCTAATTTTAGATGAGTTCTTGCTAATTGACCAGTTTTACCTAATCGGCACGACATATATATATATATATATATATATATATATATATATATATATATATATATATATATATATATATATATATATATATATAATGTAAATGTTCGTTTGTTCAAAATCTTAAATCTCCGAAGTTCTTCACCGATTACTTTGAAATTTTGACACAACGTTGCATTCTGAATACGGTGTGTTTCTATATACCTACTATTATACAGATGTCACACCTGTGACTATTATATAGATGTCACACCTATGACTATTATATAGATGTCACACCTGTGACTATTATATAGATGTCACACCTTGACTATTATATAGATGTCACACCTGTGACTATTATTTAGATGTCACACCTGTGACTATTATATAGATGCCACACCTGTGGAGAATGATATAAGTCTCATTCCGCCATTTCAAATGGCTGCTTCAGCTGAATAATATATATATATATATATATATATATATATATATATATATATATATATATATATATATATATATATAAATACATACATACATATATATATATATATATATATATATATATATATATATATATATATATATATATATATATATATATATATATATATATATATATATATATTTAGAATTGTGCAGTTTAGACACGGATTGCTTCTCACATGGACAATTATATGTTGTGTGTTCTAGAGTCGGCAAACCAGACAATCTCTATATCTGCACAGACAATGGAACAACAAAAATATTGTATACCCACAAGCATTGTGAAATTAAATATATTAGAAGCGTGCGCTTTCTCTTTTCTTTCTTTTCCATTTAACCAGACTGAGCCACAGCAACGCGTGGCCGGGTACAGCTAGTATTATATAAATTTAGCTATGGCTTCAAGTATGGTGTTTATACTGCGAATTGATAATGAATAGGTATTGGTTCCATGACTTGTTTTGGTAATGGTCCCAACACAATGATTAACTTTGCCAAGAGTTCTCCATTGTTAGGTATGGGATGAAGTGGCACAGGTTTAATGGGGTGTCCAGGTTTACCTACTTGTTGACATTCCCTACAAGAGCGGATGTGATTCTTTACATCTTGCCTTATTTTTGGCCAGTAAAACTCTTTCAATATTCTATAAAGAGATTTTTTTTTTTTTTTGTAATTCCCAAATGACCTCCTAAAGGGGAACTGTGAGTCATGTTCAAAATTTGTGACCTAAATTTCTTAGGAACTACCAGTCCATCTAATTTTGGGCTTCCCCCTAAATCCTTACCAGTCTCTGTGCAGGGCAGTAGGTTGTGTTTAATTTCATATTTGACTGGCTGATCTGAGTGGGATTCACCCATGGCTGCCTGAAAAGCAAAGTTTAAGGAAGGATCTCTTCGCTGTTCTTCCCGAAAGAACAGTCCCTCCGGAATGAAAACAGAAACATCTGGCAATCCTGCAACCCTGGAGTAGGAAAACATGGTCTGGGACTCAACAATAAATTTACGAGGCTCTGGCCAGTTTTCCTCATAAAACAAATTGCTTAGCCCTAGATCTGAGTCGTCCTCTTGATGCCATTTCACATCTTCTGATGCGTCTTCTCAGGCAGCCAGATCTGAACTGAATGCTGGTTTGTGAGTCCCTGTTTTTATATTTGCCAAGCAAAACCCAAGAACATAATAGTTTTACATCAGTCTTGAAAGTGTTCCAGAGTGTTCTGACCACAAAAGCAAAGACGTTCTGGGATCAAAATTGCTATTTTAAAGTTTGTTTAGTTATAAAGAATTGGGAAATGATGCTTATTTCCCAGGAACATGACAAAAGTGAAATTTTGTTACATAGTGAGCACTTAACAGTGCAGTTTGCAAGGTGATGGAACGTCTGGTAAATAGACGTTTTATGTGGTATTTAAAGATAATAGTCTCTCCACTAGTCAATATGGCTTTCGTAAGGACTGTTCTACTATTGACCCCTTACCTTGCTTAGATACGTATGTTCGTAATGCTTTTGCCAATAACCACTCTCTCATCGCCATCTTTTTTGACCTCGAGAAGGCATGACACAACCTGGAGATATAATGTCTTGGCCCAGACCCACTCCTTAGGCCTCCATGGCAATCTGCCATTTTTTCTTAAGAACTTCTTATCTGAGAGACATTTCCGTGTTTGGGTTAATAATATGCTTTCCCCGGACTTTGTCCAAGCTGAAAGTGTCCCCAGGGATGTGTTCTGAGCAAAAGACTTTTCTCCTTGTTATAAATGTTCTGGCATCTGTTCTCCCATCTAATATTTGGTCATCACTCTATGTTGATGACTTTGCTATAGCTTGTGCAGGCGCTGACTGTCACATCATTGCAGTTTCTCTCCAGCATGCGGTCAACTGTGTTTCCAGTTGGGCCACCACTCATGGGTTTAAATTTTCTAATACTAAAACTCACCAAATTACTTTCACTAGACGTTCTGTCGTCTCTGATAATCCATTGTACCTATATGACTTGCGTATCCCAGAACGTGATACTGTCAGATTTCTCGGCTTTCTGTTTGACCGTAGATTATCCTGTAAACCTCCCGTTGCCTCTCTGAAGGCAACTTGTCATAGCCGGCTAAATCTCCTTAAAACCCTCGCTCATCTTTCATAGGGCGCTGATCGTAGAACTCTCCTTCGACTACATTCAGCCCTAATTTTATCGAAACTCGATTATGGCGACCAGATATATTCAGCTGCCTCTCCTGCAACTCTCTCTAGCCTTAATTCCATCGATCACCAGGGATTACGTTTATGCTTCGGTGCTATTCGCTCTTCACCGGTTGAGAGCCTCTATGAAGAGGAGAATATTCCATCCTTGACTGATCGCCGGGATGTTTATTGCCTTCGCTATTATGCTCGATCTTATGACCTCCGCAATCCTTCCATATATAGGATAGTCATAGATGTTAGTAGAAGTTCTTTATTTGTTCGTCACCCCTGTTTACTCTGTCCCTTTTGTCTTTGCCTACATTCGCTCTTGTCTTCTCTTCAGTTACCACCTTTCAATGTTCATGTAGCATCTAACTTTTCCTTACCCCATTGGGAAGTTCCGACGGCACTTTACAGGGGTACCAAACTAGCTGTCAATCTCCACAAAGTACTGAATCAGCTCAGTCTAATATACATTGTGATCTGGTGTGACAACAAAGCAGTCTTCCCGTGGCTGAGGAATGACAATAGTAATCTAGTTCACGTGCAGAATCGGGTGAGCAAGAATAGGGAGATGAAAACTAATTATCTTTTCCACCATGTCCCTACCAAAAGAAACACAGCTCTCAATAAATTCCTTGGGTAATGAGTTATGGTTCCACGGGCTCAGCTGGCTGCCGAATGAAGGCGATTGGTGTTAATAGAAACCCCACATTATTATTATAATCAAAAGAAAGTGCTAAAATGACAAGGGTCATGCAGCGCTGCGGGGCAGAAAATAGTGCCTGGGCTATAAACAGCTAGGTGGAGAGGGGATCAGAGGTGAGAGCTATGTGTCAAAGTTTCTATAGTAAAGCAGTTGCTGACAAAAAGTCAAAAAGTGACTAAGTCAAAGGGAAGGGAAGATAAGGCAAGAGTGGTAGGGGGGCAGCGTCGGTGGAGGTAAATCCTGTTAGCTCGTTGGTAAACCGGCAATCCGCAAGAAAGTGATGAACTGAAATAGGGACCCGAAAAACCTCATAGAGAGGAATGGGATGGGATGTCGCTCTATGACATACCCATGGGTAAGGCGAGTATGCTCGATGCGGAGATAGGAGAGAGCAGTCTCGTGAGTACGGCAACGGTGGTAAGAAGATGGCCACAAACCTAAAAGCTATTTAATAGAGTGCAATTTGTTATGGTGCATGTCCGACCACCGTTGTTGCCAACGGCCGCGAAGACGGGCAGAGATGACTGTAAAATAATCCCTGAACGGCTTACCTCTATAGAAAACTGGAAGATCATGTACAGTTGACCGCGCAGCAGCATCCGCCTGTTCATTGCCCTGCACATCAACGAACGTGTCCAGGGACCGAACAGAAAATGACGTCTTTGTTTTTGCTAGCGACACGGAGCGACCATAGTTGAATACGAAGTACCAATAGATGAT
Source organism: Cherax destructor (assembly GCA_009830355.1). NCBI lineage: Eukaryota > Metazoa > Arthropoda > Malacostraca > Decapoda > Parastacidae > Cherax > Cherax destructor. The sequence continues at coordinate 4,619 of WNWK01012060.1, forward strand.
GAGAATCAAATTGTTTAATGGCTTGTAAAGTGCAGAGAGAATCTAAAATGATTACAAACGTCGCAGGAGACATATATGTAATATGGAGAAGCACTATGAGGATGGCATTCAACTCGGCGGTAAAAATACTAGCCGAGTCTAACAAATGACCCCGGAAAACATCGTCAGGGAACACCATAAGAAGATTTATAACCAACTGTATAAACAGTGATGACATGAGCATGCGACGGGAAGTAATCAAGAAAAAGAGAGCGAGAAGCAGTAGTAGGTAGGAGAGCTTTGGAGAATGGCAGTACGGGAGAACAGACACGAACCATCGGAACCTCCTAAGAGGGAAGTGAAAAGGCAGATGCTAAATGAACATGCAAGGGAGGCAACTGGAGAGAAGACCGGAGTGAGTGAAGATGAAGAGAAAACGGTAGCAGTAAGCAGGGGCACCGAACAAATAACGGGCTTCTACTAACGTCTGAGACCAACTTATACGTAGAAGGAACACGAAGGTCATGAGAGTGGACAAAGTAACGAAGGCAATGAGCATCACGATGATCAACTAAGGAAGAAATATTCGCCTCAGCATAGACGCTTTAAACAGGGAATGAACGAAAGGCACCAAGGCATAAACGTAGACCCTGATGATGAAAGAGATCTAACTTAGAAAGATTTGTAGGAGAAGCCGCAGAATAGACTTGGTACCTATAATCCAGCTTGGACAAGACTAGGGTGGAATGCAAACAGAGGAAAGTTCGGCGATCTGCTTTTCATGATTGATGTGCAAGAATTTTAAGAAGATTCAGCGGACCATGGGAAGCTGCCTTCAAAGAAGGAATGTGAGGTTTCCATGTCAACCAACGATCGAAGAGAAGGCCAAGAAACTTGACCGTATCACATTCTGGAATACGTGAGCTGTGTAAATACAATGGAATATCTGGTAATGAAATGGGTTTTCGTACTAGTAAAATTAAAACCATGAGAAGTGGCCCAATGGGAAACTCGGTTAATTGCATCCTGAAGGGAGGCCGCTACCAGGCGACACTCAGCACCTGCGTAAGCTAAAGTGAAGTCATCCACATAAAGTGACGACCAAATATGCGATGGAAGAACGGAAGGTAGGTCATTTATAACCAAGAGAAAAAGAGTAGTGCTAAGGACACAACCTTGCGGGACTCCCTCGGCCTGAACAAAGTCTGAGGAAAGCGAGGCGCCAACACGGGCACGAAAATGTCTGTCAGATAAGAAAGCAGCAAGGAAGGTCAGTAGATTGCCGTGGAGCCCTAAGGAATGGGCCTGGGTCAAGATGCTAGGACGGAGTGTTTATTAGCAAAAGCATTTTGAACATACGAATCTAAGTGGAGCAAGGGGTTCAATGTAGAGCGGCCCTTGCTAAAGCCATATTGTCGAGGAGGAAGACTATTGCAAGTCTCCAAATACCACTATCAGACGTCTATTTACCAATCGTTCCATGACCTTGCAGACTACACTGGTCAGAGCAATGGGACGATAGTGAGAGGTATCAAGCCCCGAGATGCCTGGTTAATAAAGGTAGTACAATTGCAGATTTCCATTGTTGAGAGAGAACCCCTCGCGTCCAATTAAGACTGAAAAGAAGCAAAAGGACTGTAGGGGCTGCAGATGCTGTAGCATACTGATATGAATATCATCAGGCCCAGCTGCTTATGTCTGGCAAGCGGAAAGCGTGGACTCTAGCTCTAGATGATTGGTAGACTTAGACGCAAGAAACGAGAGACAGAGGTGAAGCCCTTGGGAGACACGGACAAGATAGCTCCCGATTTCTTTGGGAACTTCAAGAGGTTCCGCAACACTAACACCAGCAATCCGCAGAACGGGAACTGGGTCCAGAGCGAACTTGTCACACAACTTCTTTACCTTCTTCCAAACCGCACACATAGGGAAAGTCGAAGTAATGGTAGAAACATTGTTTTGCCAACAAATGCGTTTAGTGTCGCGTATGATGTGGCGAGAGACTGCCCTTGCCTGCTTAAAATCCAAAAGACGATCTAAGATTCGATTCTATCGATAACGGCCCCATGTAGCACATTTCAAATGCACTGCACGGGCACATGCAGGAGACCACCAAGGCACGCATGTCTGAGAATGCCTGCCTGAGGTTTGAGGAATAGAACGTGATGCTGAAGTCAAGACTAAGTTCGAAAACTGGTGCACCAGCTCATCAATAAAGGACGAAGAAGGGTCCCCCCAAAAAGCGGTAAGATGAGAGTATAAGTCTCAATTCGCTCGTCTAAATTGCCAACGGGGGCTACTAGGCAGTCGGGAATACGCAGTAGAAGTAAAAAGAATAGGAAAGTAATCACTGTTTGCAAATCTGTAGAACAGACCAAACGTAATCAAGTGCGATTGATGTGGAGCAGATAGAAAGATCAATGTAAGAGAGACTGAGTGCGAGTATCAAAAAGGGTGGGAGCACCCGTATTTAAAACATGAAGAGGATGAGAAGTGAGAAGAGTCTCCAACTGATCACCACGAGAGTCACAGTGAGACCCTCCCCAAAGATGATGGTGAGCATTAATAAAAATCACCAAACAACAAAATGGGCGCCGGCAGAGAAGAGATGAAGAACGCAATATCCGAGATACAGAATGCACAGGAAGGGGAGAGATATAGAGAGCAAACTGTATATCATCTGTGCAAATAAATATGGGCTGCAGTATAATGCAGCTGAGAACGAACAAAGACCTGTTGAAACGGTATACCAACGTGCACAAGAAGCGCGCTCTCATTGAATGATTCATCAGGAAAATAATCAGAAGAATGCAACAGCACATAGCGCGAAACGGGACGAATAACAGCTGAACGAATTTTGGGCTCTTGTAACCTGACACGTGGATAAATTTTCTCCAGGAGTGGGGTAACAAGGCAACAAGGCAAACACAAACCAGGCCTATGCAAATATTATGCATTTGGTATCTGCAGGCTTGAAATATCTGGGAAAACAGATGGGACATGCAACTTTGACCACACCAGAAAATGCCGTGCCCATATGACAACAGGAAAATGCAACCTCCCTTTCTGTAAGCTTTTCCACCCTGAAATGTGTCACTCGTCTGTTCAGAAAAGACAATGATATAACCTATATTGCCAGGCACACCACCTAAAGGGTACAAGACGACACAGAACATCCAGACCATGGGAAAACCTGGGTAGCCAAAGCCACTCCAGAGAGAGAGAGGTTTTTTAGCGCCAGGAAGGAAAAAAAGCTGGCAGGAAATGACAAAATCGTACACCAACTGCAATCATTTCTGGAGTGAAACCACAGTCAATGACCTCCACTCCAGAACAACAGATATTAGTGCCAGGAAAAAAAGACCCCCCTCCCCCATGCCACCAATTCCACCAATCCAACGACATTCATCTTTGCAAATATACAGGGTCTAAAGCCAGCAACAAACAACAAGATACCTTATATCCATGGACTGCTTAGAGTCAAATGCAATGTTTGCGGCTTTCACAGAGACCCCCATAAAGGATCACTTGGACAATGAAATATGGATCCCTGGCTACAACCTATACAGATGTGACAGAGTGAACAGGCAAAAGCCCGGGGGGTTGGCCTGTATATCACAGAGTCACTTATATGCTCAGAACTACTAAATGTCTCAAATGATGTAGTTGAAGTTTTAACAGTAAAGATCGAGAATCAAAACCTGGTCATCGTGGTTGTATACAAGCCTCCGGATGCAACGTCCCAACAATTCTAGGAACAGCTTTTGAAAATTGACCACTGTCTGGAAAACCTTCCAGCCCCTGCCCCCAACATCTTGCTCCAGGGGACTTCAACCTAAGGCACCTAAAATGGAGGAATATTGCAAATAATGTGGTAACAGAGATAACACCAGGGGCAGCTCAGATGAAAACTCGCACACACACGAGCTTTTAAATCTCTGCACCAAATTCACCTTAAACCAGAATATAATAGAGCCTACAAGATTGGAGAATACGCTGGACCTCATCTTCACTAGCAATGGTGATCTTTTACGAAATGTCATCATATCAAAAACGATATACTCAGATCACAACATAATAGAGGTCCAGACATGTATGAGGGGGGCCCCAGATTGACAAAATGTGACGAGTCGCGAGGGAGCCTTCTCCAATTTCAACTTCAATAACAAAAACATAAGGTGGGACCAAGTAAACCAAGTCCTAAATTATATAAACTGGGAAGATAGCCTAAGCATCACGGATCCTACGCAGTGAGGCACTGGTCAGAGAAATAGCAAACATCGAATTAAAACTAAAGGAATCTTACAGGACTCACTGTAGCAATCGCATCTGCCATAAAAATGACAGGATGGATAATGAGAACCTTCAAAACCAGGGATGCCAAGCCCATGTTGACACTTTTCAGGTCGATTGTTCTATCTAGGCTGGAATATTGCTGCACACTAACTGCACCTTTCAAGGCAGGTGAAATTGCTGAACTAGAAAATGTACAGAGAACCTTCACGGCATGCATAACTATAATAAACCACCTCAATTACTGGAAACGCTTGAAGTTCCTAAACCTGTACTCCCTGGAATGTAGGCGGGAGAGATACATTATTATATACACTTGGAAAATCCTAGAGGGATTAGTACCAAACTTGCACACGAGTGTCACTCCCTACGAAAGCAAAAGACTCGGCAGACGATGTAACATCCCCCTAATGAAAAGCAGGGGTGCCACTAGCACGTTTAAGAGACAACACAATAAGTATCAGGGGCCAAAGACTGTTCAACTTCCTCCCAGCATACATAAGGAGGATTACCAATAGACCCCTGGCTGTCTTCAAGCAGGCACTGGACAGGCACCTAAAGTCGGTGCCTGACCATCCAGGCTGTGGTTCGTACGTTGGACTGCGTTCGGCCAGCAGTAACAGCCTGGTTGATCAGGCTCCGATCCAACATGAGGCCTGGTCACAGACCGGGCCGTAGGGGCGTTGACCCCTGGAACTCTCTCCAGGTAAACTCCAGGTATCGGCCCCCCTTCAGCCCTTCCAAGCCCTTTCAGCCCTCTCAGAGAGAGCAGTGAAGACTTGTTTTCTTCCGCATCAAGTAATTGAACACAGATGTACCAGGCTAAACACGCCACTTCCTTGTACGTCATGGCTGACCGCTGTTGCAACGAGTGTGAATTAATGAGAGAAAATCGATCTCTTACGGCAGTAGGAAAATTAAGGAAACCCTGCACCCAGTTTATTAACATGTTAAAGATAACATACACAGTCGTCTAAGCCCAGATACAGCAAGAAATCAAGCATTCTGCATTGCTTCCTGTATAAGTTTGGCAAGCACGGGAAACATGCTGGATCAACATTTCCTTTATGTGAGGGCAAGCCGGGCGAGCGAGGGGCGGGGCGGAGGTCAGATTGCCTTCTCCCATCACAGAGGGAACATATTGAAGGTTTAAGGATAAAGAACTCTGTTCCGCATGTTTATGTGCATAAAAAGGACAATCCACAGTAGCGATATATTACAGAGAAGTTTGCGCAGCTTCTTGTAGTGACATTACTGCTAATAAACAAATATTGAAGAGTGACATTGCGAGTGTAACAAGTTTCCAAGACGTGTGACATTCTTCAGCGATCTTCAATCAAGACAACATTATCCAGGTGTTAATTAAGGGTCCGATACAAATACCCAGGTAAGTCTGCTCAGACGTTTTAAAGTTCTAGTGACTTTTGCAGTTAGGAACTGATTTATGTTTTATGCACATTTATCATACACCTGGTGATGTATGGTCTTTTTAGCCCAACCCAGTGAGTACCAGTTATTCAGTATTCCTCCACTGAATATATGGGTATATGCTCCTTTGGGGCAATTATTCAAATATTAATACTCACTTATTTCTGACAGCCCTAAGGGTTGGAGTAGACGACTTCTCTATAACGACTTCGGGGACAGCTGCGAAAACGTGTATTTGTCATAAGCTAAGTAGCTTAATACAGTCCATTTATAATCTTATTTTACTCCAATTTCCTTACATAACACATACTTGGGAAAACTGGGAGAGAAACACCTGGAGCTCTCCCCGATTACCCCTGAGGCCACAATATTCCAATGTAAATAAGTTATTAATCACAAAGACAGGTATGCCAACAATAAGAAGCAATAAAATCTATGGGCTAGTTAGGTCAGTGAAGTCAATGTGTGGAGGCAATGGAAAGCATGTAAACAAAGAGGAACTGGAATGTTGTGAAGGAAAATATTGCTGCGAGGGTTGTGAAAAATAAGAAGGGGAAGAAGGGGATGTGCTGGTGTTCATCGAGGGTTTTGTCTCTGCAGTATAGTCAGAGATCGCATCAAGTGTCTCATCGGACAAGGAAGATTCAGATACCATAACTTCAGAGACAGATAGAATTAGAGCAAGTAGAGATCTGGGAGACTATTGAGGGAACCAAAGAAGTCTGAGCGGAAAGGGGAGTATGAACATGGAGAGATTCGCCGGCGGGGACAAAAGAGTCCTACGGTGGAACAGGAGAGGAAGGAGGCTGGAAGGTGATTGGGGAAGAGGTCTGGGGAGAACAGAAGAAGAGGGGACCACACGAGGAGAGAATGAACCTCCACCTTCGTATGAGAGTTAGAAAAGGAGTGAGAACTGCATTAACTGAGAGTAGCGTGCTTGTGAACTGTGACTGGAATGTTTTCAATGGAAGTAAGATGGGAAAGATCATGAGCTTGTTCTGCATTCTGAACTGTAACAATGTACGCACTCGCTTCGAAGAGTGTGAAAGGATATATTTTGGACAACGTGTCGTAAAAGAGCTTTACCAATACTATGGTCTGAAAGATAATTAGTTGGAGATGTCGGTTGTAGGGAAAAGAATTTAGTTCACTGGATACTTGTAAGCATGGTATAAGTCGTTTCTGGGTAGAATCAGCAGACATCGAAGAACCGTCGTCAGTAAATGGTCTGGCACGTTTAGGCATAGTTCTGTGGGCGGCCCGACCAGAGGTAGATGAACTAGCGCATAAGACTTCGCCTATCGGGACAGGCTGACCGACCAGTTAGGTAGATGAGGGTATAACATTCCGCTATCAGAAGCTGACAGCACAGTAAATGTCGGAAGCTGGCACTGCAAGTTAAAGGCAGCACAGCGGAGCCTACAGGTGCAGGTGATGAAGCGTCACCAGCAGGAGGTACAGGGGTATGGGAAAAGTCTAGAGAATGGTTCAGTAATGAAGCCGTGTCAGAACAGGATGCGGTAACAAAAAGGAGCCTGGGAGGAGGAGGAATATCATTTAATGAAGACTCCGTGATGATGGTACTTCTTTCACATTATTATTTATTTTTAAGAAAAATAAAGAAGCACAGAAAAAAAAGAGGGACAGTGGAGGGACAGTCACTAGAAGGCATGAAAGGGCTGTAAGTTCCCTCTCTCATTCGAGAGGACCTCAATACTGCGAGCAATGCAGATGCAGAGTGGAACCCGTGCGATACCCTACCCTTCACGCCAGTAAACCAGCACTCCGGGATAGCAACCTTGCATCTACCGAGACACTTCGGCAGACAAAAGAGAGGGCGGTTGGAAACCCGTCACAAAGCTTACCTCCTTTCGCTGCCACCTCCCAGAACCGACAGGCAGCCTCTGGAGATACACCTGTCACATCCAGAACACCCCGCCCACCTCTTGGAAATCTGGGAAGGAAGCAGGTCGCCTCCAGATAATCCAGATTCAACGGCAAAATATACCACACCCGAGGAGCCTCATGTAGCGGGATGAATTTCAGCACACTTCCCCATACCTAGAAACCGTAATGCCAGAGGGAAGGACCCCAGAGGCTACAAACGGGACGGGAAAAAGGCAGGGATGGAAGGGGGAAGGAAATGGAAAAAGGGGGTATGGGGAGGATGTGATAGGGAAGGAAGGATTGGGGGTAATTAGGTTCGGTCTGAGGAAAGAGATCAAAGTGTCTAATTCCTTAGACCAAGAGCCTCTTCGCCATGTCAAGGAGCCCCCCTTGAAGAGCCATTACGTCACATAAATACTCTGTTTCGATAAATAAACTCTTGAAAGTAACATCTCTTGTCTTCAAGTTCCTTGAGATAAAGGGAAGTTATTATAAGTCCTCTGAACCTATGAAATACTGGGTAAAACAAGTGCGAAGAGAAGTCATCTCATGTTACTATGAATTTCTGAAAACTGGGAGTAAGTCCACAAAGAAACTGGACTTATTCCGGACTCTCTTGGACTCAGATTATGGTATGAGGTGTAGAAGAAGGACTGGAAAATTCTCTCTATTAGAAGGTACTGTGCACACTATACTGGTGCCCAATAATCATTGGCTGACTAGGTTAATAATTGATTAAGTCCACCAACTCGTGTTTTATGGTAGAATACTGGACACACATTGTCATATCAATAAGTCTTAATAGTAATTATGTTTTTAAAAATAAAAAAAAAATTATATTTATTGTATTATAACATTGCTTGCCTAGTTAATATTAACGTCAAGTTAGTGAAACGTAAATAACAGAGTGATCCATGCACTTCAGTTTGAAGTTCATGGTGGAAACTGCTTAAGATACTAAAAGAACAGAAATCGACCATGTAACATAATTCTCACTCATATAATGTAATACTTGTAGGATACAATGAGTAGTGCTAAACAGAGAAACAACTGAGATGCTTAAGTAAACATACTCGTTACTTAATGGGCTTACCTTCAGCAATATCCTTTCATAGTCTACAAGAACTAAAAAAGAAACTAACATAAAAATGTTTAAAGACTGTAATGATAAAATTAAGAGAGCACGTTGATTCAAGGTCAATTGTACTAACATTTATAGTGACTAAGACAAGTTATCTCAATGTTCATTGTGAATCGGTACAATTTGTATGCACAGTATTATTATATATTTTTTAAATAGTATTAATAGTATTAATATATTTTCATAAACACTTTAGAGTGGGTAATCCTGAGAAACACTAAAAATTTGCTTTTATCTTCGTAATTTATTAACTAACGAAAATAAGAAAAACTCACTATTTCAAATAGTGAAGCAAGTCACATAAGAACTTGGATTATAGCACTGTAACAGAAATACTTTCCTTGCTATGCTGTTGCAAAACACTTCCTACAACTAAAATAACTAAAACATTTTGTTTTGATATTATTTGGGAATTTATTGAACTCATATAAAGCTATTTTGCAAAACCAATCCTGTGTCCTTTCTATATCTAACTTTGTTCTACTTGACCCCATTCCTGTAAGTTCTGTCTTGGATAAATATTTTCAACATGTTATTTACCCCTCCCCTGCTTTTTTATTCCGATTATGTACGTATATGTATATCTCATTCGTACCTTCCATAATTTTTCGCCTTTCCAGAGATTGCAAATTTAGGGCTTACATGCAATTTTGGTAGCGAAGGTACCATTGTCACTTTCTTTTACTTTTATTGAAGCCTAATAATTGAGTACTTCTCCAGCCACATCAATAAATCCAGATCAACATGGAGCTCTCTAGCTGCGCATCAATAATTATTTGAGATTCTAATTCAGCGACTTCAAAAAATTGCTGATGTCTTTTTAAGAAGATTATGAATAGCAAGGTACTCAATACTGACCACTATGGCACACTAAGAGAAAAGATTCTCCTTTCTGATATCAACTCATTTATGCAAACTCTATTACCATTCAACCAACCGTACCTTGATTCAGGAAATAATATCTCCTAAAGTGTATCCTATTACTTTCCCCATGAATCTCCTGTCTGGATCATTTTCAAAGGCTTACCCAAGTCCATATATGTAATATCGTAATCATGATGTGTTGCCTTAAATACCTTTTTTTTAATTTTCTATAGCAAGAATGTCCCTTAATAAGGTCGTGATGATATTCATTAATCAAATTTTCCATTTGCGATTTTCCACTTATCCTGTACGATGCCACCTTGTAGTGGTTTATTGAATTGATTAGTTAATGGTTTGTTAAGTTTATTCTTAGGTTACTTTAGAATCCTTGAAAATAATTCCTCACAACCCGATAATTTGTTTAGTTTTTTTTATCTGTCCATTTGTCTGAGGACCATGTCAGTAGTATCCTTTATTGTATATAATTTATTTTTGTTTTTCTCTTTATAATATTTGAGTTTTAATATTTCATTTGTATCCCTTTAGTATAAAAACAGAGAGCAAATAAGCATTATTTTTTCACTGTTCACATGAAAGAAATCATTTGGGATGCTCTTTGAAGTCATTGTAACTTTAGTCTCATAATTTTGATGTTATTGCTGTTATGACTTCAATTTCTTCTGATAACCTGCAAATGCCTCATTTTTTACTCAAACCGATATTCTAGTCTTTGCTAATTAATATAGGGTCATTGATATTTAACCTAGTTTCTCTATTAGAAATATGTACAGCTTGGTCCTCCTCATGATAATTCCTAATTAGATTACCCAGGTCTACACTTCAGTCACACGACTCTTTAAATTGGCTTCTCGGAAATCAGACCTCTTACTTAGCATCGATATTTAGGTAATTTCATGAGAAATTTAGACTAATTGGATTGTGATCACTTTCATCAAGTTCTTCATTAACCTCATGATTATTTATCAAAGATTACTTGCTTGGCAGAACTAATAAAGCAGGTGATTTTCTCTAGTCACTTTGTCCAAAACTGTTTATAATGTTTACCTGAACTTTTCTTTAAAGTTACTAAAAAAAAATTCTATTATTCTGGTCAGATAAAGTCTCTTATTAAAACTTCCGTTTTGTAATTTGATGCCATAGAAATTTTGTCCCAGAGAAATTTAATGTGGTTATTATCTAGGACTGGGAGTCTGTAGATCATAGCTGCATGCCACAGTATAATGGTACCAACACTGTTATATGAATGTGAGAAATGTGATTTATATTTTGTAGGAAAAACGAGATTGGAGGTAGCAGAGTTGTCATGCTTAAGTTTAATGCTTGGGGTGAAAATTATGCAGAGAATTCTGATAGTAGGAATTAGAATACTAAAGGTATAATACAGAGGGCTGATGAGGAGTTGTTGATGTGGTTTTGGAATTTATAGAGGATGGAACAGAACAGAATGACGAAAAGAGTATCAAGATAAGATAGGATAAGATTTTGTTAAAAAATTTAACCCCGTAGGGTTAGTTACCCAGGATAACCCAAGAAAGTCAGTACATCATGGAGCATTGAGTGTCTTAGTTTCATTGTGGTCCTTCAGGATGCGACCCACATCCTACCAGGCAACGGAGGGAGGAGTATTGATGGTCCTAGGAAGAGTTGGAGTGATGTGGGTTGAACATTCAGTAGGTTTGTATGAGTAATGTATCAGAGTGAATGGAGGAGAGTGACTTTTATAGCTTGACGTGCTGCTATATTGTGAGCTATATTGTTTGTGCTATATTATGTGTACTGCTATATTGTGAGCTATATTGTTTTTGCTATATTATGTGTACTGTTGTATTGTGAGCTATATTGCTTGTGCTATATTATGTGCACTGCTGTATTTTTTGTGCTATATTATGTGTACTGCTGTATTGTGACCTATATTGCTTGTGCTATATTATATGTACTGCTATAGTGTGAGCAAAGTAACGTTCGTGAAGGGATTTAAGGAAACCAGTTAGCCAGTCCTGAGTCCTGGAGGGACTTGCACACTGAAAAAAAAAGGTTAGTGATGTGGCGGTGAAGAGTGTTATTTGAACTGTGATGTGTATTCAATTCTGGAAAGGCAGCTGTTTGAGAAATGAAAAATGTCTTTCATTTATTGGTGTCATCGTACCTCGGTGTGTGTTGGCCGATGTGCCAAAAGAATGTGGTATTCAGCAAGAATGTCCCAATTCTTCAAACTGAACTAAGTGTTAGTTATTACAACTACATATATGTTTCCTGAACATGCACCTAGTATAAGTTTGTTTATTATATTTCTTTCTCAACTGCGCTTTATATAATAGATACTATGAACCTTTTTCCCTTACCTCTCTCCTCTAATTATGTGATGGTTTACCTTTAGTTTGCCTGGAGAGGGTTTCGGGGGTCAACGCCCCCGCGGCCAGATCTGAGACCACGCCTCATAGTGGATCAGGGTCTGATCAACCAGGCTGTTACTGCCGGCCGCACGCAAACTGACGTACGAACCACAGTCCGGTTGGTCAGGTACTGACTTTAAGTGCCTGTCTAGTGCCTTCTTGAAGACAGCCAGGGGTCTATTGGTAACCCCCCTAATGTATGCTGGGAGGCAGTTGAACAGTCTTGGGCCCCGGACACTTATGGTGTTGTCTCTCAGTGTACTCGTGGCGCCCCTGCTTTTCATCGGGGGAATGTTGCATCTCCTGCCGAGTCTTTTGCTTTCATAGGGAGTGATTTTCGTGTGCAGGTTTGGTACCAATCCCTCCAGGACCTTCCAAGTGTATATTATCATTTACCTCTCTTGCCTGCGTTCCAGGGAATACAGATCAAGGACCTTCAACCGTTCCCAGTAATTTAGGTGCTTTATCGTACTTATGTGCTGTGAAAGTTCTTTGTACACTCTCCAGGTCTGCAATGTCGCCAGTCTTGAAGGGGACTGTTAATGTACAACAGTATTCCAGCCTAGAGAGAATAAGTGATTTGAAGAGAGTCATCATGGGCTTGGCGTCCCTAGTTTTGAAGGTTCTCATTATCCATCATAAAGAATTCATTTGAATTGTCGACCCTTAGTCTGGGCAGCGGCTCGCTGAACACTGAGTCGTATTGGGACTTCAATATCTCACTCATTTCTTGGCTGTGATCTGTGTATGTCCCATCCTGCCTAAGCAGAGGCCCAATACTGGATGTTGTTTTTCCCTTAGATTTGGCATAAGAGAAGAAGTATTTTTTTTTTCAATTTCCTTTATGGCTTTTAGTTCTTCCTGAGATTTTTGTCTCCTGTAAGATTCCTTCAGTTTAAGTTTGATATTTGCAATTTCATTGACCAGTGCCTCTACGTATTTCAGATATAATGGCCCCTCTCAGCAGCTCTGTGACTCTTCGCCTTCGTCTGTATAGGGAACGTCTCTCTCTTTCTAGTTTACATCTTCTCTTTCTTTTTCTTAATGGAATGTGTCTTGAGCAGACCTCAAGAAACACAGAGTTCACTTTTTCTAGGCAACTGTTCAGATCCGTGTTGTTTAGAATATCTTCCCAGCTTGTTTCATTTAAGACACGGTTAACTTGATCCCATTGTATGTTTTTGTTATTAAAATTGAATTTTGTGAAGATACCTTCCTGACTGATCACATTTTGCTGGTCAGGAGCCCTGTGCATACATGTCTGTACCTCTATTATGTTGTGATCTGAGTGTATTGTCTTTGATACGGTTATATTACGTATCAGATCGTTGTTGTTAGTGAAGATGAGGTCCAGCGTATTTTCTAGTCTTGTAGGCTTTAATATTTTCTGGTTTAACGTGAATTTGGCGCAGAGATTTAATAGTTCGTGTGTGTGTGAATTTTCATCTGCGCTGCCTCCTGGAGTGATCTCTGCTAAAGCATTGTTTGCTATACTCCTCCATTTTAGGTGTCTCAAGTTGAAATCTCTTAGTAGTAAGATATTTGGGGCAGGAGTAATCAATGTTTATTTATATCTCCAAATATTTTGTGAGGTATCTTGTTTTCTTAAATTTTTCTGTAATATTTTCTGGCATTTCTTGCTCCTTTTTCTGTTAGAACTTTTGTCTCTTTGTTTCTCACCTACACAATCATACATTTATCTTCCATCAGTTTTAAGTCTCATATAATTCTGCAACAGTTTCTTCAGATGAACTAATGCTGTCACCTTTCCCCAGAAAAATACATCCCATCCCTTCCATATTTGTCATGATTTCTACACAAATTTTCCAAGTTGTTAATGAGCAAAATTTATAGTTTTTGCAGTACTTGTTTAGCCAGCAATCTACACTAATTCCTCTTCTAGGCAATAAAAGACACATTAGGATCCCTTGCTTTGACCTAATTTATTCAGTAGCTATCCTGTGCTTAATAACAATGCCCTCTCAGTATTTGTCAATATTACCTACACCAATGAAACATCCTTCTTACCTGACATGATGTTATCTAATCAGCTAACTATACCAACTACACTCCATGTCGCCCTTCTGCACCTGCTTCACTGTGATCTGTCTCTGTATGTATTTAATTTGCAAATCCCCAACCATGAGAGTATCTTTACCTTTATGTGTAGAGGCACTCGACGCACTTTTCATTTTTACTGCCTCCTTCTACAACCTTCCTCAATGTCATCTTTTCCCTTCATTATTACTAACTTTTTCTTTAATTAACGATATACAATTCCAACAAGTTGAACTGGACACATGTACAGCGCTTGAGCATCTTCATTGACAAACCTCTCATCGGCACAACAATTTTTTTTTTTTTTTACAGGAGCAACTTTAATACTGGCAACAGTTTAAGAGATTGAGAGATAATTTCAAGGTATTCACTTCCTGACCCTCATAAAAAAGGTTTTCAGTAAATTAGCCTCATTACAAGGTGTTCATTTCCTTAGCATTCATCTAGCATAAAGAAAGGCATGAAGATGGAGAGTTATGCATTGGAACAAGAAGGAGTTGCAGCAGTTGTAAGCATAATCACAGGTCAGCAGTATCCACTATTTGCCTCTAAATTAGACTGAAAAAACCAGCTATGTAGGTAAAATATAATGTCAATATAGATAACAAAGTGTTCCACATGTGTTTATTCATCAACCTATCAGTGTTGCATTATATTAATATTGTAATACTTATCTGAAAAAGTATCACCATGACCTAATTTCACCGTTGGTACCCACCCATCTATAAGTAAGTTTATTCAGGTGTACACAAATACAGACGTTTGACACAGTTCCACACAAGAGATTAGTGCAAAAGCTGGAGGACCAGGCAGGGATAACAGGGAAGGCACTCCAATGGATCAGGGAATACCTGTCAGGAAGACAGCAGCGAGTCATGGTACGTGGCGAGGTGTCAGAGTGGGCGCCGGTGACGAGTGGGGTTCCACAGGGGTCAGTCCTAGGACCGGTGCTGTTTCTAGTATTTGTGAACGACATGACGGAAGGAATAGACTCCGAAGTGTCCTTGTTTGCAGATGATGTGAAGTTGATGAGAAGAATTCAATCGGACGAGGACCAGGCAGAACTACATACGCATCTGGACAGGCTGCAAGCCTGGTCCAGCAATTGGCTCCTGGAATTCAACCCCACCAAGTGCAAAGTCATGAAGATTGGGGAAGTGCAAAGAAGACTGCAGAGGGAGTACAGTCTAGGGGGCCAGAGACTACAAACCTCAATCAAGGAAAAAGATCTTGGGGTAAGTATAATACCAGGCACTTCTCCTGAGGCGCACATCAACCAAATAACTGCTGCAGCATACGGGCGCCTAGCAAACCTAAGAAAAGCATTCCGACATCTTAATAAGGAATCGTTCAGGACCCTGTACACTGTGTACGTTAGGCCCATATTTGAGTATGCAGCACCAGTTTGGAACCCACACCTAGCCAAGCACGTAAAGAAACTAGAGAAAGTGCAAAGGTTTGCAACAAGACTAGTCCCGGAGCTAAGGGGTATGGCCTACGAGGAGAGGTTAAGGGAAATCGACCTGTACGACACTGGAGGACAGGAGAGATAGGGGGGACATGATAACGACATATAAAATACTGAGAGGAATTGTCAAGGTGGACAGAGACAGAATGTTCCAGAGATGGGACACAACAACAAGGGGACACAGTTGGAAGCTGAAGACTCAGTTGAATCACAGGGATGTTAGGAAGTATTTCTTCAGTCACAGAGTGGTCAGGAAGTGGAATAGTTTGGGAAGCGATGTAGTGGATTCAAGATACATTCATAGCTTTAAGAAGAGGTATGACAAAGTTCATGGCGCAGGGAGAGTGACCCAGTAGAGGCCAGTGAAAAGGCCGGGCCAGGAGCTATAAATCGACCCCTGCAACCACAACTAGGTGAGTACAGTTACACAGATTATCATACAGAGAAGCATATGTGTAAAAACCTAGGATAATGATGACTTCAACTACTGCACCTCTCCTCTGGATCTAGTAGGTCTCCATTCTCATGCCTCTATTTTAGATAAATCAAGGCAATGGGACTGAGCATTTATCAAGGCTAATCCTGAAGTTTTACGACTCACTTGCCTTGAGACCAATCCTCACACATACCATGGTTTATTTATCACGACTAAGAAACTGAACACCTTTTATCAAGGCTAAGGGACTTACACCCTAAAAATTACCTTTTGACTTCTACAAATTTGTCCAGTATAAAAGTTGCCTCTGCAAAGTTTCCTCAGTACGAAAGGTCATCCTGTCCTATCTGTCTGGGGGATTAGTGTGGAGCGTTATAGAGCACCATGGCTTGCTTAGTGTTTTGGAAACTCATGTTAAAGTGTTGAAGGAGGAGGTTCTACTTCTCCAAAAGAAAAATAGGAGGCTGAAAATTTGCTAGATAGATTTGGGAGTGAGTTTGCGAAGGGTGAAGTCGGTGGGAAGAAAAGATTACCAACAGAGAGTTGAAGAGTGGCAACTGCTCCAAGTGGAATGTGGTCTCTACTAAAGGTAGAAGTATCAATATAAGGAAGTTTAATAGAGAAGATCTGAAGGTA
The DNA here is from genome assembly GCA_009830355.1 of Cherax destructor. NCBI lineage: Eukaryota > Metazoa > Arthropoda > Malacostraca > Decapoda > Parastacidae > Cherax > Cherax destructor. The sequence continues at coordinate 21,223 of WNWK01012060.1, forward strand.
GGAAATCGATTCTCTGTTTTCCAGGATGAGTGTACTTCAGTGGTTAGCGAGGTTAAAAGTACCACTAACTCCCCTGCTAATCAAGGTAAGAACATTCTGGTTGTGGGTGACTCACAGGTAAGATATAAGGACTGTGCTTTCTGTAACAGAGATAGTAATGTCAGACAGAGAGTGTGCTTCCCAGGAGCTAATGTTGATGAAATAGTCAACAGGTTGGATAATATTAAGTCAAGTAATGGGAAAAAGCCCATCATCTGTCTTAGTGCTGGTGGAAATATTGGGAAGGGCAGGAGAAAAGAGCTGATGGATAAGTACAAGTCAACCATAGATGTAATTAGGTTTAAGGGAGGGGTCCCAGTCATATGTAGCATCTTGCCTAGAAGGGAAGTGGGCAATGAATGGATACCTAGAGCATTTGGGGTAAATTGCAGGATAGACAGGTACTGTAAGGAATTTGCAATCCCATTCATTGATAATTGGGACAAATTTTATGGCAAACTTGATATGTATGCAAGGGATGGGGTACATCTCTCAGGGCCCAGAGTGGTTGCATTAGCCAACTCGATTGAGGGATCAATTTCTGACTTGTCTAGGACTTTAAACTGATAGATTATAGAGGTATGGATGTGTGTGTGGGAAACAATCAAGCTACAATACAATGGTTGAAAACAGTAGATATTACCAGGATACCACAGGGATATCTTTCATAGACAGTATTCAAAATAAAGTTGCTTGTAAAGGCAAAGCAATTGATCAACAAAGAGAGACAGTAGAGGGTAGAGAGTGACTAGCTCCCTTGAGGTTTACTATACTAATAGTAGGAGTCTAAGAAATAAGATAGATGAGCTAAGATTACTTGTAAGTGCAAGTAATATATATATTATTGCTATAACAGAGACCTGGTTCAACTTGAAAGATAGAGAAATGCCTTCTGAATGCAACATACAGGGTTATAAATTATTCCACATTGATAGGGTCAACAGGAAGAGTGATGGAGTGGCGATGTATGTCAGAGATAATTTAAATTGTTGTGTTAGACAAGATATTTGATTAGAAACCTCGGACAGAGAACCTGTTTGGCTACAGTTTCTCGAGGGTCGTGACAAATTAATTCTGGGTGTGATTTATAGGTCTCCAAATCTTAATAGGGAGTACAGTAAGCTGCTATGATAAGATTCAGGATTGTTTTTTAAAAGTTTGTGACAGAACCAACTAGAAGAAACAATCTGTTTGACTTGCTTATTGCCAACAAGGAATCACTAATTAATAATTTTGAGGTCAATGATGAGCTTCAGGAAAGCAATCACAAATCACTTAGTTTCAATATATCATATATCATAGAATTATCCAAATAACTGCAATCAAGTCTCTGTCCCAGACTTCCACTTGGCCGATTTCATGGGACTGAGAAATTACCTAGGTGGGATAAATTGGAATGACCTGACTATGGGTTAGGTAGATGGTATTTGTTGACAATATGACATTTTTCAGAGCATAGATCTAGCTGCCCAGACAACTTATGGTCCAGGTAGGGAAATTAGATCAACCAATAATGATCCCAAATGGATAAAAAAATAGATTAAAATATCTCATTGGTCAAAAAAGAGGCATATAGGCGTATAGTCAGTTAAAGAGAGAAATAAAAAAGGGAATAAGAAAAGCTAAAGGAGATTATGAGGCTAAAGTGGCAAGGGATTTGAAGACTAACCCAAAAGGTTTATGGAAATTTGCATTGACTGCCTCCTTGTGAGCTGCTTACCGTGGCAAATACTGTTGACACAGACACCCTGAGATTAGTCGTCTCAGTCTCACAAGTGGCTTTTACCACACATTTCCATATGCAACTGATCTTGCAAGAAATTCCTAACTACATGCATGAACAAAGGACTAACTTAATTGGTGGAGGAGATTATGCCACCAGAAATCCCTCGATTCCACCCAAGCAACCCAGATTCTTCTGGTCCCTCTCTTCAAGACACCACGTGCAGTGAAGGACTTATTCCTACAAGTATTCAGATAGTAGTAGTATCCCTGCCTTCACCTGAGAGAAATGAAAAGGTATTGTCTTACTGCGGGGGGGATGGGGCTGGAAAGAGAAGAATATCCACGGTACTTTGGGAAGCCTCTATGAGTCTCTGTTTCACAGGCAAAGTATATGTAGACATGAGGGGGCACCGAACTGCTGCTCACAGCACCTGTTGTCTCCGTCAACTAGTGTTTGTGTTTGAGTGGATGTTAAGGGCTCGTAAAGCTCATGTACTGTGAACCTGTTCCGTGGAATTTTTGGGAGACCAAATAAATTTCTACAAGGTTTCTTTCAGGTATAAAGAAGTAAAATTAGGGAGAAGACAGGCCCACTCATAAGTAACTCAGATCAGATCACTGACAGTGATAAGGAAATGTGTGAAATTTTTAACTCTTATTTCCTCTCAGTTTTTACGCCGGAAGATAATAGCGAAATTCCAGAAATAATAAATTATGTAAAACAGGACGATAATAAACTATGCATGATTAGGGTAACTAGTGACATGGTCCTCAGACAAATAGTGAAATTAAAAAAGAACAAATCCCCAGGCGTTGATCAACTGTTTGCAAGGGTTTTAAAGGAATGTAAAGAGGAGCTTACAAACCTTTGGCTAGTCTTTTCAATATATCACTAAAACTGGGATAGTGCCAGTATTGACAAGACTAGCAGCAATGGTTTTAAATTGGAAAAATTCAGATTCAGGAAGAATATAGGAAAGCACTGGTTTGGCAATAGAGTTGTGGATGAGTGGAACAAACTCCCGAGTACCGTCATAGAAGCTAAGACGTGTACTTTTAAAAATAGGGTAGTTAAATACATAAGTGGGAGTGGGTGGGAGTGAGTTGGACCTGGCTAGCTTGTGCTAATAGGTCTGATGCCGTTCTACTTAAGTGGATTTGACCTGATCTGACTAGGTGGGTCATTAGTTTAAGCCAGGAGGTGACTTAGACCCGCCTTGAATTGGCCACTAGGCCTGTTGCAGTGTTCCTTCTTTCTTATGTTTTTATTAGAATGAAAATATTTATAAACTAGTTGGAATTGTTTCCCCTTACTTTGGTCAGTGGTCACGTGAGGTCATCTTGTCCTAAGCTGTCTGGGAATTAGCGTGGGGTGTTACCGAGCACTATGGCTCCTTGCAGTGCTTTAGAATCTCAGGTTAAAGTGTTGAAGAAGGAGGTTACTTCTTCTGGAGGAAAATAAGAGGCTGAAGCTTCACCTAGATGGGTTTGGAAGTGAGTGTGAAATGGTTAGAGCTTGTAAGGAGGGAAAGGTTACCAGCAGTGAGTTCGAGAGTGGCAGCCACTTTAAGTGGCAAGTGGTTCACAACTCAGGAAGAAGGAAGATAAGGAAGGTTAACAGAGAAGATGTGAAGGTAGGAAATCGATTCTCTTTCTCCAGAATGAGTGTACTTCAGTGGTTAGTGAGGTTAAAGGTACCCTTACTCCCCTGCTAATTAAGGTAAGATTATTCTGATTGTAGAAGACTCTCAGGTAACACATATGGACCGTGCTTTTTGTAACAGAGATAGGAAGGTCAGACAGAGAGTGTGCCTCCCAAGAGCTTGTGTTGGTGATATAGTCAGCAGCTAAATACACAATATCGAATCCTTTATCATGATCAACAGCCTCAAAAGCTTTGCTGAAGAAAGTTAGTAAATTAGTTTGGCAGGAACGGCCCCTCGTGAATCCATGCTGAGTATCATTAATCTAATTATTTTATCCAGATGGCTTCTTATATTATCAGCTATAATTGACTCTAGTAATTTGCCTACAATTGAGGTTAGACTTATTGGGCTATAATTTGACGGCAACTACTTGTTCCCTGCTTTAAAAATAGAAATTACATTGGTCATCTTCCACATATAAGACACTACACACTCTTTCAAGAGATATATTAAAAATATTAGTCAATGGTTCACAGAGTTCTATTTTGCACTCCTTAAGAACCCTTGAAAAAAGCTCATCAGGGCCCGGAAATTTATTTTGTTTCTGTCGGTCTACTTGTTTCATAACCATTTCCCTAGTGCTGTTATATTACATAATTTATCTTCTTTAGGCCCACTATAAAACTTAATTATTGGGATATTATTATTGTCTTCCTGAGTGAAAACCGAGAGAAAATCATTATTAAAAATAGAGCACATTTCGCTCTCCTTGTCAGTAAGATGCCCAGAGATATTTTTATGGGAACCTATCTTATCTCTAACTTTTGTTCTATAAATCTGGAAAAAAAAACTTTTGGGTTAGTTTTCGAATCCCTAGCAACTTTAATTTCGTAGTCCCGTTTAGCTTTTTTTATTCCCTTTAAACTCCCTCATAATGTCAATATACTGATTCATAAGATGACCCTCACCTCTTTGATGTGCCTATAAATTTCTTTCTTCTGCTCTAAAAGATATTTGAGCCTATTATTCATCCATTTTGGGTCATTTCTATTCGATCTAATTTCTTTATACGGGATAAATGTTCTTTGGGCAGCATGTATAGTGTTTAGAAAGCTGTCATATTGATAGCTCACTTGTTACTCCAGTCCACAGATGATAAGTGTTCTCTAAGTCCATTGTAATCAGCTAAGCGAAAATCTGGGACTGTTACTGAATTGTCCCTACTATCATACATCCATTCAATGCTTGCACCGAGTTCCTCTGTAAATTCTGAATTATTAACAAGGGTTTCCTTGTTTGCCAGAACCAAGTCAAGTAGGTTATTTCCCCTTGTAGGTTCTGTCACAAGCTGCTTGAAAAAACAATACTGAACTACTTCTAAAAAGTCTTTAGATTCTAAATTCCCAGTCAAAGAATTCCAATCAATCTGACTAAAGTTAAAGTCCCCTAGAATTAATACGTTATCGTGCCTTGTGGCCTTAACAATTTCCTCCCATAGTAGTCTCCCTTGGTCCCTATCTAAGTTTGGGGAATGGTATATCACTCCTAAAATAAATATTTCATACTCCTCTGAAACTTCTATCCAGACAGACTCTGTATGTGTTATTTCAGACTTTATACCCGTTTTTATGCAGCAATTTAAACGATCACGGACATACAGTGTCACTCCACCCCCCTTTCCGATACTTCTGTCTACTTGGAACAATTTAAAACCCTGAATGTGACATTCAGCTGGCATGTCCCGATTTTTCATATTGAACCATGTATCAGTTATGGCAAAAACATCAATATTACCTGCACTTGCAACTAATCTGAATTCGTCCATCTTATTTCTCGCACATCGAGTATTAGTAAAACATTTGTTTAGAAAACCACCTTTCTCTTTTCTCTTCCTGCTGATTTCTGTTCCTCCACTATACCTGTTACTCTCCTTGTCCCCTAGTGCCAATGGGTTTCCAATATTCACCAATAACTTTACCTCATTCTGCCTATAACTGGTTTCCCTAAACTCACACTATCGCTACACAGAATTCGTTGATTTTCCACAAAAACCCATACCACTATCTATTTTTAATTTAAAGACCTAACAGCTCCCTCCACTGTGTTGGCTAGTGCTCCCACCCCAATCCTAGATAAGTGAACCCCATCCCTGGCATTCATGTCATTTCTGCTATAGAAGAGGTCCCAGTTGTCTACGAAAGTTACTGAATTTTCCTTACAGTGTTTGTCCAGCCAGCAATTGACACCAATTGCCCTGGACAACCATTCATTTCCAACTCCTCTCTTGGGCAAAATGCCAGGAAAAGTAAAAGAGATTTTAGTTTTTCGAAGCAACTTATAAATAGGCATATTTTAGCAAAAGAAATTAAAGTTTTCGGGAAATGCTTGGAAAATAGGGTTCCCACCCTTCTTCCTAATAATGTCTATTGCTGCCTTATACCTTCTAACTAAATCCTCAATTCTATGCTTGCCTACATCACTGAGGCAGATTGGTTCCATTACCATGCATGATGTTGTCAAGCCGGCTAACAATGTCCTTCCATCGCAGCCCCAGGAAAGCAAACCCTGTCTCCTACTCCTATCCTTCAAGCAGAAAGCCCTATCCATATACCTAAACTGGCTGTCCCCAACAAGCACAATATTCTTACCTTCATTATTGTTCTTCATTGTGACGTTCCCAGTAGTCGATTCACATTCGTCTGGTAGCACAGAAAAGGAGTTTGAAGTTTCCACAGCAGTCTCTTTCTTCTTCATCGTTTCTTCCTCTCCATTCGTCTTCTTGATCTTCAACTTCGTTCCATGAAGTCCGGCCACTGCCCAGGTTCCCTTCTTGACCTGAGGACTCACAACAGGAGGACTACTACGAATCCTCTTGTTTTCCTCCGTCAATCGCCGTATCTCTAGCTTCGCTACCCTCAATTCCTCCTTAAGCTGCTGGTAAAGTTGCTCAATAGAGGGCATCTTAGTTCAGTCCACACTAGACACGTCGTCACTGAGCTGCGCCTCTTCTCTATCATCTCTCTGCATTAGATTGATTAAACTAAGGAATTGAACTCCTATCACAACTAATTTAGTGAACACCTTAAAATTTCTTCTCCCCCTATTATCTCCAGTACAAAAAAGCCTTGTCTCACTTGTCTTTCACATCTACGTAATGGAATCTTGTTAAAAAGTATATTTTCTTCAATGCTATTGTGATACTCTGGCTGTGTTTATTGTCATGACTTACTTGTGTTAGCGGCTCCTGCAACATATGGGAATCTTTATTAAAGAATTGTTTCACCACACAATACAAAGCAGAAATGGGTACATGTTGCATGCAAAGAGTATGTAACCTTTATTCAGAGCATGTTGAACACACCCACATAGGCTCCCCTCCAACCAGCGAACCATCGTTAAGGGTTTGGCGATGGGGCCCCATCATCAAATCAACGACTCGGTTCAGCCAATTAAAATGCGAGTTTAACAATGACAAAGGTGACGTGGATACCACTCGCAGTTTGTCATTGGAATTCCTGCATAGAGCTGGTTGTGGAAAGGTTGTCTGTCTTTTGGCTGCTGTTTTGCCTTGACAACTGTGGCGTGCACTAAATACTACTATTTCTGTATATAGTGTACATATATGTAAAGCCCTTTTCTATTTAATTGGTGAAGGAAAAGACAAAAGTCTTATATATTCATAACTGATTGGTGAAGGAAATACAATTTCAAAGCATCTTCTACTGTGTTTCTTTGCTCCAAGCTCCTTTTACACTCATGATAACAGGCCATTGAACCTGAGGTTGTAATAGTACAGAAAGTACAGCATATGCATGTATAATGTTCGCCAAGACCAGGGTTCTGGCATGGGTCTTAATCTTGCGATGACCCTTCATCACAAGATTAAGACCCATGCCAGGACCCCGGTCTTGGTGAACATTATACATGCATATGCTGTACTTTCTACAAGAGTGATGGACTGAACACATCGATTACAGGCTGAGGGACTGATTGCCTCAAACTCCTCATCTCCTTTCACATTTCTGCTTTGTATTGGACTGAAGAACCCACTGTGTGGCGAATTATTATAATTATGAGGGAGCACTAAACCCTTTGGATTATACAACGCATGTGGGGGGAGTGGAAGGTATTCACGCTCAATTCAGAGAACCGGAGTACAGATCCAATTCCCTAGATCAAGAGCCCCTCACCAGCATCAAGGAACCTCCCTTGAAGGGACTGCGTGGCGAAACGTTTCCTTAATAAAGATTGAGACACTTATGTTGCATAAGTGTCTCAATCTTCTACTTATAATGTTACTGCACCTCTTCTCTGGCTACAGTATATAAGTCTCAGACTTATGTATTTGCTTCATGGCTAAGAGACTGAACACCTATTAAAGCTTATGGTCTGAAAACCTTAAAATTACCTCTTTACTTCTTCGTCTCTCCAGTATAAAAGTCCCCCATGTATTAGATATAAAAGTTTTCTGAACAGGCTAAACATTTTGTCAATAAAAATATCTTGATTTGGCATGTATCTTATTCATTAACTATTTCCATTTCCTCTTCAATACAACTCAAATGCTTCCCTTCATTTCAGCGCTTCATAGTCAAAAAGAATTTGTAATTTTATATTCTCTTTCTTGAGAATTATAACCCCTAGAAATTCAGATTTTTCTAAAATGTGACTTTGCATGTAAAAGCCTTTTGAGGAAGCTACGTTAGGAAAGTATTATTAAACATTCCACTCAGAATAGGCCATTACCAAGATACTTCATAATCATTGACCACTGCTACATTTCTACAGATGTGGGCCGGGTTTCCGTGTGTGTCGACTGGGAAAGGCGGGACTGCAACATATGTTACTGAAGAGCACCTTCATGAAGAATATACCAGAGGAGCTCATGTGGAGACTGACGGAGAATGTGCCTGCGGTCGGTGTGTACCTTGATCCAAGTGTAACAAAGGACGTGTTCCTTGACATCCACAATTTACCCTGCGCTGGAGACAATGAAATACCCGTGTCTTGGATTTCTCCCACAGTTTACGGAACTCTGGGTATGTTAGTGACAGAGAAGGACTTCAGGAGACTGGGATATGGAAATCTGGTAACAAGGATAGCAGCGAGACTATTCTGGTAAGGGTTTCATCCCTCACTGCCACGTAGCCATCACAAACACAGCTTCTAAAGAGATGTTTAATAAGATGACAGTGTGGGAACTAATTCACTCTGAAATATCTTTAACATCTGCTGAGACCAAAGAAATATAAATTAAAAGGAAAAACATTTTAATATTTGAGATTCGTTTGTATTATGTTCAAAATAATTAAATTTAAATAAATTTGTTTTAAACTACATATACACTTCTCTCTATAATGATATTTGAAAACATTTTCTTCTAGCCAATTGGCTGAGCTCTTCTAATGAAATTTCCATTTATGAACCAAAAATGTCTGAAGCTCTGATTTTACTCTCAATATTTTGATTGCATACCATTACACACACACACACACACACACACACACACACACACACACACACACACACACACACACACACACATACAACAGGCCTAGTGTCTAATCGACATGTGCCTAGTACAAAATGGTAACTAACAGGAGCTGAGTCTCGATCCCTGCAACCACAAATAGGTGAGTACACACTGGACCTCGTGTTCACCTCAGTAGCTTGGACATTGAGGACATCACATATGAAAGGCCCCTTGAGCTAGTGATCACGTCGTTCTGACCTTTGAATACATAGTAGAGTTACAAGTGGAGAGGGTAACAAAAGTCGGATGGGAAAAAACAAACTACAAAAAGGGGGACTACACAGGCATGAAGAACTTCCTGCAGGAGGTTCAGTGGAAAAGAGAATTGGTAGAAAAGGCAGTAAACGATATGATGGACTATGTAACAACAAAATGCAAGGAGGAAGAGGAAGGGTTTGTTCCCAAGGTCAACTGAAATAATGGGAAGACCAGAACGAGCCCTTGGTTTACTCAAAGGTGTAGGTAGGCAAAAACTAAGTGCACTAGAGAATGGAAAAAGTACAGAAGACAAAGGACCAATGAAAATAAAGAGATTAGTCGAAGAGCCAGAAACGAGTATGCACACATAAGGAGGGAGGCCCAGAGACTACGAAAAACAGTATCAGCTATTGTATAGCCACATCAGAAGGAAGACAACAGTCAAGGATCGGGTTATCAGGCTGAGGGAAGAAGGTGGGGAGCTAACAAGAAACGACAAAAAGTATATGAACTCAACATGAGATTTAAGGAAGTATTTATGGTGGAGACAGAAAGGACTCATGAAGTCAGAACAGAATAGTACACCAACAAGGCATATACCAACAAGTGTTGATGAAATACACAACCGAAGAGGAGGTGAAAAAGCTGCTAGGTGACCTTGATACCTCAAAGGCGGTGGGACCGTACATATCTCCATGGGTCCTTAAAGAGGGAGCAGAGATACTGTGTGTGCCACTAACACAATTTTCAACACATCCATTGGCACTGTAACTACTTGAGGTATGGAAGACAGCAAATGTAGTCCTCATTTTTAAGAAAGGAGACAGACACGATGCACTAAACTATAGACCAGTGTCACTGACATGTATTGTATGCAAAGTCATTGAGAAGATTATTAGGAGGAGAGTGGTGGAGCACCTAGAACGGAAGAAGCTTATAAACGACACCCAGCATGGTGTTTTATGACAAGGTAACGGAAGTAAAACATGAGAGAGAGGGGTGGGTAGATTGCATTTTCTTGGACTGCAAGATTGCCTTTGACACAGTTCCTCACAAGAGATTAGTGCAAAAACTAGAGGATCAGGCACGTATAACAGGAAGGGCACTGCAATGGATCAGAGAATACCTGACAGGGGAGCAACAACGAGTCATGGTACGAGACAAGATATCAGTGTAGGTGCCTGTGACGAGAGGGGTTCCACAGGGGTCAGTCCTAGGACCAGTGCTATTTTTCATATATGTGAATGACATGACGGAAGGGATAGACTCAGAAGTGTCCCTGTTTGCAGATGATGTGAAGTTAATGAGGACAATTAAGTAGGATGAGGATCAGGCAGGACTACAAAGAGACCTGAACAAGCTGGAAGCTTGATCCAGCAACTGGCTCCTCGAATTTAACCCCGCCAAATCCAAAGTCATGAAGATCGGGAAGGGCAAAGCAGACCGCAGAGAGAGTATAGGCCAGGTGGCCAACGACTGGAAACCTCACTCAAGGAAGAGGATCTTGGGGTGAGTATAATACCGATCACGTCTCCGGAGATAGGACCCAAGAACAAGGGGTCACAATGGAAGTTGAAGACTCAGATGAGTCAAAGAGATGTTAGAAGTATTTCGTTAGTATAGAGTTGTCGAAGTGAAGTCTCAGGAACCATATAGTTTAACATGAGGTATGATAAGCCGGAGCAGGAGAGAGGACCTAGTAGTGATCAGTAAGAGGCGGGGTCAAGAGCAATGTCTCGACCCCTGCAAATACAAATAGGTGAGTATCCACACTCACATACACATACACATGTGAAGGGAAGACATGACAAAAGACGAGAGAGAGAAAAAAAGAGATTGAAAATATCATCAGACAAACAGGAAAGGAGGAATTGTCTGGGCTAATGAATTTCCAGAGAATAGGGGGTACTCGAAGAGAAGAAATCAGCCAGTCATACTGATTTTCAAAACAGAAATGGTGCAGGACAGGCTCCTTCAGGAGAAACCACTGCTAAAGGAATCAACATACAGGAGGGTGTTCCTAGACCGCAACAGAATGAGGACAGAATGACTGCAGCTGAGAGAGAGAGAACACAGAGACGAAAGAGCCAAGAAAGAGAAACAAGGCAAGAGTCAGCAGAGAACAACCAGAATCAGGTGGAGTAGAGTGCGCAAATACCCACAGAATCACCCTAAGAAACCGCAGCCAAACACACACTCAACACTCAAAACCCCCACCTCACAATAGAATCCAGTAGCACCCTGCCTGGATCCCCATCTACCCACCCCACATACACCTCCCCCCAGAATACAGTGCTGGAGAGGAAACTGAAGGTGGTAACCTAACGCTGATGGTATAACGAACAAAGGAAGGTGTTACCAGACATCACAGCCCTCACAGAAACCAAGCTCTCAGGACTGATAACAAATGCCATATTGCCAACTGGATATCAGATCCTCAGGAAAGACAGAGGGAACACAGGGGGTGCAGGAGTGGCACTGCTTTTCAAAAGCCAATCAATGGGATTTTAAGGAGTTGGAGAGAGAGGTCAGAGGACAAGCAAGGGACTACATAATAGGAACACTTGTGACTGGAGGTCCCAAGGAGATTGAAGTGACATATAACCCACCACAGTAGTAGTAGGTAAAAACAACAATATGATCAGTTTAACAGAGATGGTTGACACACTGGCTGAAGTGGCCAGAAGGCTCCACCTGAGCAGGGCAAAGCTACTGGTCATTGGTGACTTCAGTCACAAAGAAATAGACTGGAAAAAACAGAAGCCACATACGGGCCAAGAAAAATGGAGGGCTAAGATGTTGGAGATGGCACTGCCTCATGCATCAACAAGTTAAGGACACTACCAGAGAGAGGGTAGAGGATGAACCAGTTAGACTGGACCTGATATTCACATTGATCAGTGAAGACACTGTGGATATTATACATGAAAGTCCTTTGGAGCTAGTGATCATGTGATTCTAAGCTTTGAATACATAGTGGATTTACAAGTGGAGAGGTAGGCAGGAAGGGCAAGAGGAATGAAGCCAATCTAAAATAGACGGGACTATACATGTATGAGAAATTTCCTGTGCGAGGTACAGTGGGACAGAGAACTGGCAGGAAAACAGTAAATGAAATGATGAAATATGTGACACAAATATGCAAGGAAGCTGAGAAGAAGTGTGTACCCAAGGGTAACAGATATAATGAAAAGGCGAGGACGAGCCTTTGGTTCACCCAAAGGTGTAGAGAGGCTAAAACCAAGTGCGCTAGAGAATTGAAGAAGCATAGAAAGCAAAAGACCCAGGAGAACAAGGAGAATAGCGAAGAGAAAGAAATGAATATGCACAGGTAAGGAGAGAGGCCCAACGACAATACGAAAACGACATTTCAGTGAAAACAAGTCTGATCCGAAACGTGTACAGTCACATTATGAAGAAAACAACCATCAAAGACCAGGTAATCAGTCTGAGGAAGGAAGGAGGGGAGATTACAAGAAACGACCGAGAATTATGTGAAGAATTTAACATGTAATTCAAAGAAGTATTCACAGTGGAGACAGAAAGGACTCCAGAAAGACAGAGAGGTTGGGTACACCAATTGCTGGACAAAATAAATACAACTGAGGAGGAGGTGAAGAGGCTGCTAAGCGAACTAAATGTCTCAAAGGCGATGGGGCTAGATAACATCTCTCCACGGGTTCTGAGAGAGGGAGCAGAGGCTCTATGTGTACCACTAACAACAATCTTCAATACATCTATCGAAACAGGGCGACTACCTGAGGTATGGAAGACAGCAAATGTACTACCAGTTTTTTAAAAAAGGAACAGACATCCAGCATTAAACTACTGACCAGTGTTACTGACATGTATTATATGCAAAGTCATGGAGAAGATTATCAGAAGAGTGGTGGACCAACTAGAAAGGAATGAGCTTATAAACGACAACCAGAAACGGAAATCCTATGTCACGAACCTACTAGAGTTCTACGATAAGGTGACAGCTCACTCATGGAGGAAAAGGAATCTTTCTAGTTTCTGTTTGTTTTATTAACAGCATTAATAATCACTTAAGGTTTCCATTATGAATTAAATAACACTATGAGCAAAACATATATCATTAGCCTTATTATCGCATCACTATAATAAGTTAAATATTTACAATCGGCTCTAGACAGAGTTTCTAGACTCATTCACAATGAGTCAAACGATATATATCTGAACAGACACAGGCGTTTTTACAAGCCTAAACATACCATTGAAAGCCAAGTCTGACTCGAAGCTGTTTTATAGCCACATCAGTAGGAAAACCATACCACGGGTGGGGTTCGATCCCGCGGTCAGAGAGTCTCAAAACTCCAGACCGTCTCGTAAGCCAACAACAGTCAAGGGCCAGGTAATCAGGCTGGGAAGGAAGTAAGGAAGTTCACATGAAACGACCGAGAAGTATGTGAGGAGCTCAACATTTATAGTCAATATATGTGGTTGCAGATGTCGAGTTATAGCTCCTGTCCCCGCCTCTTCACTGGTCGCTACTAGATCACTCAATGTATCAATATATAATCAATGTATCAATATATAATCAATATATCAATAAATAATAATAATAATAATAACTTTATTTACTATAAGTACATGTACAAGGTATACAGACCATAGCTGACATCAATGACATACTACTATATAGATAGCCGCTTGTTATGCTCAGCATTTCCTGCAAATTAGATCAGTTTTGTCCCAGGATGCGACCCACACCAGTCGATTAACGCCCAGGTACCCATTTTACTGATGGGGAACATACCAACCGGTGTAAAGAAACATACCTACTGTTTCTACCCTCGCTGGGAATCGAACCCAGATCCTCGCCGTGTGAAGCGAGAGCTTTAGCCACCAGGCCACGAAGTACCAATATATAATATGTATATTAATATATAATCAGTATATCAATATATAATCAACATATACTTACTGTCAATATCTGTAATCCTCAAATGTTAATCATATTGAAGCCATATAGCTTGAAGTAATAAAATATTCATTTTACTTGTATTCATTGTAACTCACCTAATGACCCTATGTACAAATTTACTGCACTGTTATTCCCTTATTAATCTTAAGTTAGTGTTATGTTTGCCCGAAATACTCTGCATATAAACAGGCTTTTGGCATGTACACCCAATTGCTATACATTTTTGTACAAACTTGTATTATACTGAAATAAAATTATTATTAAAGTATTTACAGTGAGAACCAGAAAGGATTCTGGAAAGACATAATAGTGGAGTACGCCAACAAAGTGTACACCAACAAGTGCTAGACAAAGTACACAAAACCGAGGAGGAGCAGGTGAAGATGCTTCTCAGTGAACTAGATACATCAAAGGCGGTGGGACCAGACAGTCTCTCTCCGTGGGTCCTTAGAGAGGAAGCAGAGACACTATGTATCCACAAACAACAATCTTCAACAATGTCTTGAAACTGGGAGACTACCTGAAGTCACAGTTTTCAAGAAAGGAGATAGACATGTGGCATTAAACTAAAGACCAGTGTCACGGACAAGTATAGTATGCAAAGTCATGGAGAAGATTATCAGGAGGAGAGTGGTGGAAACACCTAAAACGGAACAAACTTATACACGACAACCAGCACGGTTTCAGGGAAGGGAAATTCTGTGTCACAAACTTACTGGAGTTTTATGACAAGATAATGGAAGATAAGAAGAGAGAGAGGTGGGTATAATGCATATATGTGGACTGCAAGAAGGCTTCCAACACAGTTTACTTGTTTGAAGATGATTGCAGTTGATGAGGAGTTTTTTTATTTATTTAAAAACATTATGTACAAATTCCATACAATTATAAGATATTCCTGTAACATATGCAGGACATCACATTAAATCAATACTATGTTACCCATTTGTGCATATATAACATACCCATATGTCTTATGAAAAATTTAAGATTTAACTTTAATCCACCAAATCACGCTTCCTATGTACAAAAATATAAAATTAATCCCATAACCCTATATATTCCGTATGCTACAAAATGTACTTTTCCATCCTGAAAACAATCATATATTATCCTACGCGCATCAAACTTACACAAAACACTCCCTTAATACTTGCAAAATATTTAATAAATGCTCATCATACTATTTTGCAATACATCCCCTCACCTCACTGAAGCATCCTAAAATATTTCAATTCCGCTACCCAAATTCTATGTTGTTTTAACAAAAACTATAATCAACATACCCTATTCAATTATTTAAAACCTACAAACTCTATTGAAAACATTATGTACAATTGTATTTATGAGAATATACCCTATTTTCATTTCGTAGGAACATTTAGTAATGTTCTTACGAAATGAAAATAGGGTATATTCTCATTTGAGAAAATTTTCTCCTTTGAGAAAACATACCCATATTTCTTTAGTTAGAAACCCTTCAGGTTTTTTCCCCTTTGACACAGTTATGTGCTTCACAATAATATCCTTCATCTTATGCAACATACATCAAGACGTATACAATATCAATATAACTTAGGTATTCCTTATACACACCATATTAGTTCATATAAGGTTCCACCCAATTTTTCCCAATTTAAGCACACATCGATACATGATTGGTCCACCCCCTTTCCTATTTCAATATAAACTATACTTTCTTTGGACCACTTTCTTATACAATAATTCCACCAATGCACATTCATGTTGAGAACAGAATAATACTGCATAACTTCCATCTAACATATACCAAACCAGTCCTTGACAATCCCTACAGTGCCATCACTCGTAAAAACTGAAACATGGACATGCTACAAAATATACCTCCCCCAATAACGAATGTCATATCCCCAATCCTCTTATCACAACCATTAAAATACACATTCTTTACAATTATTAGTTACATCTTTGTACACTTTTGTGTATTCCTCCTCTTAAATACATATTTCTATAATTTTATAGTTCACATTACATGGCCTGTTACACACTGCATATACGTGTTGTGTATTATACCATCCAGTACATATATAATAAAATTTTATTTATTTCGTCTTCAAGTCTCCACAGAAAGCCCCCGTCACTTACTCATATTACAACATTACTTCCTGTACACATCATGTGTCTCTATGTTACGTTATAAATCCCCATGCTAAATATTTTCATCACATCTATTCATATACTGTCTCTCTTCAAGATCAAAAACTGATCCTCATGCTCATTCTCTTCCCCCATACATTCAACCCTCTCCCCCTCTTTCCACACCACTCACACCACCCTATACATATGCCTTTCATACCCTTCATACGTTTTAGCCATCTCCTCTCATACACGTAACAACATCCCTACCGTCATGTGCCTGTATTTATTTCTGCATTTCGTCCTACAAAAATAGCCTGCCAACGCTGTATCCTACCTCCTTCACTTTCATTGCCCATGATATATATATATATATATATATATATATATCGTATATCATCTCCCACCCCTCCTATATCTAAGCTCAAAGCCCTCAAGACTGAAATCCCCCCACCCATCACACGAATCACCCTCCCAAATCACTTCCTGACTATATTCAAAGTTTACAGAAATATATCACATGGTATGCTGTTTCCTCTACACCACACCATACACACCCCTGCTCTGCCACGATGCCCATTCTATACAACTCTTGCCTGGATGCCACTATGTTATTCAAAAACCTAAACATCAGTTCCCTTACCCTCGCACATAACCTAAGCTTGAGCAAACCCCACCAAATCCCTTTCCAAATGTACACAGGATATACACCCTCCCCTCCACTGTTTCCCCCCTTTCCCCACTCTCTCCAGTACACTGACCTTCACACCCTTAGGCTCCCATACAACCATTAAATGCCACAGCATATCCCTGCACTCCTGCAACTCCCTCCCCTCCCACCACCTTTGCATATCCTTCATTACTTTTTTTTCATATTTCTATTAAAATAGCCAGATAAATACATCAGACAAAAAAATAACATTATATGGCCTTAAAACAACAGCCATCTCATAAACCAACATTAATACAATCTGAACTTAACATATACAAAGGACACACCAAAATATACAAAATCATAAAGATCATAAAAATGTGGTGGGGCCAACCTCACACACACCAAGAAATACTTCATTACGTGATAAACATATTGTGAAACAAAGAACAAAACAAAAACACAAATTAACACCAGGACATGTGTTTTGAAAAGTTCCACTAAAAAGCCCTATATTTATAAGAAACAAATCACCTCTAAGGTGAGGACATGTGCATTACTTGACACGACTTATGAAGGTTCAACAAGGGTCTAATGACCACTCAATGTAGAAATATACATTGTAAAATCTTCCCGTGCCCCTCCCCCTTCCAATAGCACACTCATCCTCGTCCATGGACACAGGTCCATCAAAGACTACCGTTATAAATTTACACAAAACCCAAAAGTTCATTAACCCTAATGATAAAAAAAACTGCCATAGTCATATGAGCTGACCTTACATTCATGATCTACTGAATACATAAAACATTCTGGTTTGTAAATGACCTTACTTATTTTACACACTGCAGTACAAAAATATGAACCTACACAGTACCTTCCACACAAAAGATCATCACACAGCATAACAAATGACATAACGTACAGAGCAAAAAAACACAGCCTCAGAACACATAAAACCTTAGACTTATGTCAATACAATAACACTGAAGTATATATAAAAAAACTTTTCCAAGATGTCAAAACTCCAAATTATCCGGTCAAAATATAACAAAAAAAAAACACAGTCTAGGTAAACCCCCATCGCCTCGCCCCTTACATACAACCCCCCCAAGGACATCCCAGATATTCTTGAGTCACATACACACCCATGCATATCTCTCCGTGTCCAGCCGTCTTCCCCAAACCCCCACCCATCGACAGTCCCCTCTTCAACATACATACTCTATAAGAAGCCCCCCCAATGGCCCCAAAAACCTATGCCCCCTCCCCCACACAAACAGCACCTAACACACACACCCCTACCCACACGCAACCAATCATCCAGCCCCGTTCCCATGCCTCCACTAACCAGTCCTCTTACAACTGCCAAACTCATCCACCCCTTAACTTCCCCAAAGTTATTGTCCTGTACCCCACCAAAAAAGCCTTTTCCCATCGTTTCCCATATATCTCCTGGTTCCTACATCTCATTATATAGAATCTAGCCGCTAGTGCCTGAATCCTACCCGTACCTCTCACCTCTCTCATACCCCAGGACATGTGTAGATAATCCAAGACGATATACACTAAAGCCCTTTGAACATCGTCGGTACAACCCCCGAAGTCCAAGCTTAAACCCCGTAAAAGAGATATTTCCGCTCCCACCCTCCTAAACACCCACCCAAACCAAACCCTTACGTCTTCCAATTCCCTACAAAAATACACAGAATGATACGCCATGTCCAACTCCCCGCAAAGAGGACACGACCCATCTACCACTATACCCATACGAAACAGCTGTGCTCTTGATGCTAAGACTCCATGCAGGAAACGATAACCTGTCTTCCTTACCCTCGACAGAACTTTTACCTTTCTTAGCCAAAACCACACACTCTTCCAGTTGTACAGGGAAACTCCGCCTTCCCCCTAACAACCTCTATTTCAACCCCCATCTTGTCAAGTATGCTTACCTTAATCCTCCCCGGTTCCCTCACAACTAACAACAATCTTAAGATCGCCTCACAAGTCATCACATCCCTCGCACCCCACAACCTCCTCACAACCTGCATTACTGAATCTACCCATGCTCCCCGATATATCCCCCCTCCCAGGAATTCCTGCTTCACATCAAACCCAACAATCTATGATGCAAAGGTATCAAACCCAACCACCCTAACCTCACCCTCACCATGACTACATCCTGATGCAACCAATGCCTACCATATGCCCAAATAAACCTTAATGCCTTCCTTTGCAAACGAATAATGTCCTCATCACAAAAGGGGTATATCGCACCCACAAACCACAACCTACTATAAATGAGCGTATTAATAACTATAGCTCTCTGCAAAAGGGTTACCTCCCCTGGTTTCCAAACCCCCATCCTTTTTATGGCAGCATCCACCACTTCTGCCGAATTAATTCTTCGCGCCTCCTGAACATCCCTATTAAAAATTATCCCACAAATCTTAAGCCAATCTACTAAAATCCACCCACACCCCCTCCCACCCACGTGCGTACCTCCATAAGCTTGGACTTTATTCTATTGACCCTCATCCTCGTACCTTTTCCAAAAAAAAACTACAATCCTATCCACATCTGCAAAAGGGTTACCTCCCCCGGTTTCCAACCCCCCATCCTTTTTATGGCAGCATCCACCACTTCCGCCAAATTAATCCTTTGCACCTCCTGAACATCCCTAGTAAAAATTATCCCACAAATCTTAAGCCTATCTACTAAAATCCACCCACACTCCGTCTCCAACGCCCCTCCCACCCACGTGCCTACCTCCATCAGCTTGGACTTCATTCTATTGACCCCCATCCTCATAGCTTTTCCAAAAAAACCTACAATCCTATCCACATTGGCTAAATCCTCCGCACCTCCCACCAGAATCGTGGTGTCATCCACATAACCCACAATTCTGGGGGCCAACCGTGGATCCTCTACCTGTTCCCCCACCCCCTCCCATACCAAGCTCTAAAAGGTGTCCTGATTACATGCAAAGAGAAGCTGAGACAGGACAACCCTGCCTCAGCCCCCTACCCATGCTCACAACCTCCCCTAACATCCCATTAATCTGGACCCAAAACTGTGCCCCTGCATAAAGCGTTTTCACCCAACCTACCACCTCCTCCCCAAACCCCTGCCTCCCCAGAAACTTCCACAACATCCCTCTTCCACCCTATCATAAGTGGTTTCCCAATCCAAGCTGAAAACACCGCCCCCCTCTCTCCTCTCAATAAAATCCCTGATTCTATAATGCCCTGCACGCATACACCTCTCCGGGACACCAAACTGCCCCTCATCCAAAAGACTACCCAAAACCCTCTTCATTTGATTCCCAAGATCTTCGCAAAGATCTTGTAATTGCCATAAAGAAGAGTTATGGCCCTATAACCCGCCAGAGTATGCATATCATTCCCCTTGGGCACCAACACCACTATCCCCATCCTATGCTCTATACCCATTTTACCCTCCAGCTTCATCCCATTAAATACCTTCAACAACACTTCCCGTAACACCTCCCAATGTCTAACATAAAAATCCCCAGGAATCCCATCGATTCCGGGTGCCTTCCCTAAATGTAGCTCCTGCACCGCCTGCTCCACCTCCTCTTCCGTAATGTCTCCCTCCAAACCTCTCCGCCCTTCTCCATCGACACCCTCCAAAACTCCTCCCAAAACCTTACTCCCACCGCCACATCATATCCTATCCCTCCCATCTTCCGTCTAAACCAGTGCCCCGCATACCCACACATCCCCTCCGTCGTGGTCACCATCTGCCCTGCCCTATACCCACCCAAATTCCCATCCACTTTCAAATTCATGATCGTCATTCCAATACACCTCCCCTGAAATCTACGCAACACCACAGCTGAAGGCTTATCCCAAGACAAAACATCTTCCACACCACCCCTGATCCTAAGAGCATGAAACCTCTCATTCTGTATTTCCCAAAGCTGTCCGTGCAAATTATCTATTTCCCCCTGCCTCTGCCAACCCCATTGTGTCATAACAGTCTCACAACTGTGCCTCTAAGTATTTCTGTTTCCCAAAGCGGTACCTCGCTTCCTCCCTTCCCACCCTCTGATAAAACTCACGAATGGCCACCTTTGCTCTCCCACTCCACCAACCAACCACATCTACAATACCCCTACCCTCCCCCCACAGCTGCCCCACCAATCTGCAAAAACCTTGATGTGCCCCACCCCCAACCATTAAACTAATATTCAGCTTCCAATAACCAGGATATGTTACCACCTCCCCCTCCCACCTTAACTCTGCCAAAACACCCCTGTGGTCGGAGAATCCTACGTCAATGCAACTAACCCTTTCCACCTGTACAACCCGTGAGACATATATTCTATTTAGCCTAGCTGCATAACCTCTTTGAAAAAAAGTATAATCCACTTCCCAACCCCCACCTCCTATGACATCCACCACTCCAACTGCCCCAAGTACCTCCCGTAACGCACCTAAAACACACCCCGATCCCCGTGGCTCGATATCCTTCTCCCTTATTACACAATTCCAGTCCCCGGCTATCACTGTTACTATTGGCAACCCTCTCAGGGCATAAATCAACTCGTCCCTTACAAAATCTTCCTTACATCAACGTGTATGCACCACCGGCATATACACGCCAACCAACGCCAACTGGATCTACCCCCAAGCCCCCTTCACTCTCACAATTCTCCCACCCCCTCCCTCTTCCCAAGCCCGTAATCGAAAAGGACTGGTCAGGCTGATCCCTATTGCAACCCCACCCTTTAGGCTTCCTGAACTTCCCATATACATTGCATACCCATTCAACTGTAAGTCACGTCCACACCTAAAATTGTGCTCTTGAATGATACACACATCAACTCTCAAACGTCGTAATGTCATCTCAAGCAACCTTCTCTTTACCTCCTTTCGAAGGCTATTTACATTAACATTCAGACACCTGAATACAACAATGGGGGTTTACCTTTAGACTTTACTACCCTCGCCACTTCCACTGGCACCGTACCTTCATTGATATTGCCCCCTTTCATACCCCGCTTTGCAAACTTCCCCACTGCCCCTCCATTGTTAGCCCCGGCCATCTCTACTGAGGCCTTTTTACCCGACCTCTGGCCCGGGGTAAGCACATCGTTTTCAGCCATACCACTAGATCGTTTCTTGATTTCCCCACATCCATCATCTCCTTCTCCTCCTCCTCCTCCTTGTGCACCTCCACCTGCACTTCCTCCACCTGTCTACCAACTACCCTTTCCCCTTCCACCTCACACTCAGATGCCATGCTCACCAGATAACATTCATCTTTCTCTCCACACTCATGCCTCTCTGATGTCGAGCTGTCCAACAACTTACACAAATCCTCAAACAAAGGGGTGGCCAACTCATCATCCTGGCCCTTGTTCCCCTGTGGCATCTCAACCTGACGTGGATCAGGCTCTGTTTCCATTGTAGCCAACGGCAGTGTTGTGACCACCACCTCTGATGCCTCAACCACCTCACTCCACTTCCTGCCATGCTCCACAACCACGGCTGATTGTACTTTGCCCCTTGCATCTGCGTTTTCCTGCTGACGTTCCATTCCCTGATGCTGTGGCTGACGATCTCTACGATGGTCACACGACGGCGCAACATGGCCAGCCACTCCACTCCACAAGTATATGTCACATAGACTTGTGTTCTGAAGACGTCCATTTGCACATATGATGGTACCTGCCTCCTAAGTGTCATCGTCACAGAGAATGTTCCCTCTGGCAATCCAGCATATAGGCCTTGAGCCTAGTGGCCCACCGTAATCGCATGGATTACCCCAAACTGCTGAAACACTTCCTTCACATCCACTTCCCCAGCCTCAAGAGGTACATTTCGAATCTTAAGCCAAGTATAATGGGCCAAGACATCATGCAGACATACTTCCAGGCTTGCATTAATGACGATCCTCGACACCTGATATGGCGTCATATGCTGCACTGGTGTTTAGTTTGACAAAGATCCTTCCTGCTCCATTCAGGGAAACACCATAAATGTCTTCACTCTGGATCTTGAAGGTGTCCCTGATTATCAAGGGCAGTAGCACATCCACGTTGTTGGGGTAAATGGCTCCCTGGAGAATCTCAATACAGACTGTATTCACTCTGCATCCATACTGAGCCGCCATGTTGTTGGAAAACAAAGCTTTGCTGAACTGCCACAAGGGCCCTGAGCAGCTCACTTTCACACCACGAAGGCTGGGCAGCGAATGTGCTCCTGCAACTCCCTCCCCTCCCACCACCTTTGCACATCCTTCATTACTACTCCCACTCTTTTCTGCTTCCCCCAACCTCAAGTAACTATGCTTTACATGCACATTTATTATTCTTCTCTCTAAAGGTTTAAGCCCCAACCCCCCTGCCCCACTGCTTTCATTACCACACCCTTCTGCAATCAAGAATGCCCATACCCCCATATATACCTCAACACCCTTTTCTGCAAACCCCTCACATCATCCTGCGACAGTGGATATACTGCCGCCACGTGCTACAGTTTGCTGTAAACTAGTACATTTACCAATATTACCCTCTGCATCAGCGTAATGGCCCCTGGCCTCCATCCCCCATCCTATGAATCATCCACCCACCCACCACCCTTTCAGAATTTACCATCCTAGCCTCCTGTGCATCACCCATATACACTACTCCACATATTTTTAACTGACCAACTACAGGCCACCATTCGCCTCTTGACTCTCGAGCGAGAAGGTTGTCCTGTGCCTGACCTCTGGTGGCAGCTGGTAGCAATAAAATTTTCTACAAAATGGCGCAGAGTAGCAGACGCCGGGTGAATACAGTGTGTATTGAAGTGCTGAAAGGAGCTGTATATAATACCAATGCCGCTGTTCTGCTGCTGGCCATTCTCCATGACACATGGAATCTGCAATGAGGAGTTGTATGGCATAGCACTGAATGGTGCGACAAGGATATTGGTTAAGCTTGCAACAGCGGAGTGTTGAGTGATCCATATGGCAGCAATTGGACGGTGGATGGAGGACATTTATGCAGGATTACCTGAAGGAAGTTTCACACTGAAGATGACACTCTGGAGACTGATACCCTCCTATGTGGTAATGGCCGACTTTAGAACACAAGTGTACGTCACCTACGCAGGACAGCAATGTACATGTAGCTCATTTGAGCATATGGCAGTGCAGTGCCCCAAAAGAAATGAACCCCGGTCTCTCAGGAGGGTTGAGGGGGAAAAAGGGCCAATGAGGTGAGAAGTGAGCCGACGGAACTGAATGTGAACCTAATGGGAAGATGGAGTGATGTGGTGGATGTGACCAAGGACATGTGTTTAACCATAACTTATGTATCTCAGGTGTTGGAGATATTGGGCACAGGGGACAATGCTGATACAGGGGTGTTGACAGAGACGTTAGTTGATTCCCAACATGAAGTGTTATTATAACCTCAGGTTCTAAGGCCTGTTATCCTGAGTGTAAAAGGGAGCTTAGGCGCAAAGAAACACAGTAGAAAATGCTTTGAATTCTATTTTCCTTCACCAAGCAAATATAAATATTTATGAGTTTTTGTATTTTCCTTCACCAAGAATTTGTCTTTATACAAATTATGTACACTATATAAAGTATTAGTGCACGCCACGGTAGTCAAGGCAAAACAACAGCCAAAAGACAGAGACAACTGTACGACAACCAGCGCAGGGTGGAATGACAATTGCAAACATGTGAGTGGAATTTAACGTCACCTTTACAATTGCCAGACTCACATTATGATTGGCTGAACAAAGTTGTTGATTTGGTGAGGCAGCATATGTGGGTGTGTTTAACATGCTCCGAATAAGGGGACATACTCTTTGCATGCAACACCCCCACCCCAAGAGGGCTCAGGACTAGGCTTTCACCTCAAATGGGTAGAGTGCCGCCATGGCAAGTTACAATAATGGGACCACCTTTCCCCTCAACCATCCCACTCATTAGATGAAACTAAACTTTTCTTGAGACATAAAGTCCGGTTTTAAACTTAAGAGTGAGACAGCAGATGGTAGGGCTAACGTAGGTCCAAGATACCTGCAGTCGGTAGCAGAATATCCCCTCACTACAAAAAAAAAAAACTTTTTAGGGGAAAAAAAGAGTTGGCTCTAACACATCCTAACCTAATAAATTTGAGATAACACATCAGCCAGTGTATTGTCTTTGCCAGAAATGTGTTTAATAAAAAATGAATACGGTTGCAGTCTGAGGCTCCTCATGAGTCTTGTGTTGTGATTTTTCATGGATTGGAGGTACATCAGAGGGTTGTGGTCGATGTAGATGGTGACCACCTGTGAGGACTGGCCTAGGTAGACATCAAAGTGCTCTAATGCTAATATCAGAGCCAGGGCCTCCTTCTCTATAGTGGAGTAGGCCCTCTGGTGTGGATGGTATTTGGCCGAAAAGTAGGCCACAGGCTGCAACCCATCGTTCCCAGATTGCAGAAGCACTGCCCCCACCCCAGACTCACAAGCATATATCTGTAATGAGAAAGGTTTTGAAAAGTCTGGAGACAAAAGAATGGGTGCAGTACAAAGTAATCTCTGCTTTCGTAAAATCCTTTTGACATTCTGGGGTCCAATCAAAGGGAACTTTGTGACTGGTAAGTGAGGTTAGAGGTGCAAAAATATCTGCAAAAATTTTACGGAATCTTCTATAAAACCCTACCATCCCTAGAAAACGTTGAAGGGATTTCCTGTCAGGGGATACTGGATAATTTTTAATGGCAAGAATTTTTGCAAATTTAGAGGCCCAAAAAATTAATAGTAGATTGGCCAAAGGATGACTTTGATCAATTAACAGTTAAGTGAAAACTCTGGAAGATCTCAAAGAGAGCCTTAAGCCTAAACATATGTTGGTCCCAAGTGTTCGACACAACAACTATGTCATCTAGATAGCAGCCGTGCCTTCAAGTCCTTTAATAGCCTGATGGATCAGTCTCTGGAATGATGCAGGCGAGTTTTTCATTCCGAAGGGGGCTCACTGTATATTGATAATGACCTCCTGGAATTACGAAGGCAGAGATTTATTTTGCCTTATCTGTCAAAGGTACTGATAGTAACCTTTAAGGAGGTCCAATTTGGATACAAAAGTAGCCTTACCCCACAAAGTCGATTACGTCATCCAGACGTGGCAGAGGATAAGCATCTGCAATTGTGACCTCATTCACCTTACGGTAGTCTGTACACATTCGAAACCCTCCATCAGCTTTGTTAACAAGGATGC
Organism: Cherax destructor; assembly: GCA_009830355.1. Classification (NCBI taxonomy): domain Eukaryota; kingdom Metazoa; phylum Arthropoda; class Malacostraca; order Decapoda; family Parastacidae; genus Cherax; species Cherax destructor. The sequence continues at coordinate 47,313 of WNWK01012060.1, forward strand.
AGGGTGAAGCCCACGGACTAGATGACTCCTCCACTAACCCATGTTCTAACAGAAATTCTACCTCCTGCTGAATTAGCCTCTGTTTTTCAGGATTAGCTCTGTAGGGGGAGAGTTTAATAGGTTTAGAGTTTCCAACATCTACGTCATGATATCCTAGTGTACATTTTTTCGGCACATCCGAAAAAATATCAGGATATGACTGTAAGAGCGCAGTTAAACTAGTTACTTGATTCTGAGAGAGCCCCAACATTAAAGAACTAGGGTCCTTGAGGAGGATCGAATTGGGAAGCTTTACATTGATCTCAGAGTGCAAAGAGTCAGGGTCATCAGAGGCAGAGGACAGAGTCATTACTGGAACTTTATCTGGTGTATTAAAGGCTTTAATTTGATTAATGTGGTAGGTTTTACTTTTTGAGGTCTTGTCAGGGGAGATACCACATAATTTAAATCAGATAATTTACTTACAATTTGCATTGGTCCCGTAAATCTAGCTTTCAAGGTGTGGCCAGGTATAGGCTCCTGTACCAACACCTTATCTCCTGGATGGAAGAAGCGAAACTTTGAATTTCTGTCATACGTCTGTTTCATTGTATTCTGAGCTGCCTTTAAGTTAGCCTTAGCCAACTGACGTGCCACCTGCAACCTTGAAGAAGGGTTGTAGAGGATTGTGGAGGCGTCTTCTCCCATCCATCCTTCCTTGAGCACTCATAGAGAACCACGTACATTGTGAGCAAAAATCAGCTCAAATGGACTGTACCCTGTAGACTCTTGCACAGTTTCTCTAATTGCGAACAGCAACAGAGGAAGTGATTCATCCCAGTCTGTAGGAAAATGCATGCAAAAAGTTCTCATCATTGTTTTTAACGTCTGATGGAATCTTTCCAAGGCGCCTTGGGACTGAGGATGATAGGCAGTGGATAGGTTATGAACTATTCACAGCCTAGTTAATGCTTCCCTAAATGCTTTGGCAGTGAAGTTAGTACCTTGATCACGTTGAATAGATTTAGGAATTCCAAAGCAAGAGATAAACTTATTTATGGCTTTAAGGATTGCTTTGGTGTTTATACTGCGCATAGGAACTGCCTCTGGATATCTAGTTACTCTATCCATGATTGTGAATAAATATTGATTTCCAGACTTAGCTTTAGGTAGTGGACCTACACAATCTATTATTAATTCTGAAAAAGGTTCTCCATTAGCGGGAATGGGATGGAGAAGTGCGGTTTAATAGTGTGTCCAGGTTTCCCTACCTGCTGACATTCTAGACAACAGTGGATATGATTCTTCACATCTTGCCTTAACTTTGGCTAAAAGAATTCTTTTAATATTCTATAACATAGTTTTGGTAATTCCCAATGGCCTCCTAAGGAAGAGTTATGGGCTATATTTAATATCTGAGATTTATTTTTTTGGGGAACTACTAATCTATCTGTCTGTTGTCTTCCCTCTACCTCCTTACCAGTTTCAGTGCAGACTAAGTAACCTTTTTTTTAAGTTGATATTTGACTGGGTGAACTGAAGTGGATTTACCCATGGCTGCCTCAAAAGCAAAGTTTAATGAGGAGTCTTTTCGTTGATCCTCCCGAAAGGACAGTCCCTTGGGCATGGAAACAGAGACATCTGGCAATCATGCAACCCTGGAATAGGAAGGTTTGATCTGGGGCTGTTCACTAAATTTACGAAGCCCTGGCCAGTTTTCCTAGTAAAACAAACTGGCTAGTCCGAGATCAGAGTCGTCCAAGGATGAGTTAACATTCTCATCAGACATCACTTTAGATTTTGCTGAGTTATGGTCAACATCGGGGAAGAATTAATCATTATTGGTTCAATACATTTAGTAGACTCAATGTTATTACCCAGTAATAGCATTGAATCTTTCATGGGGAATCCATCAGATACACTTACAGTCAAATACCCAGTGTAGTATTTACTCTGCCCATATATTTTATGTAAAGGGACAGAAAATACTGCTCCTCCAAAAGCTTCTAACAGAACTGAGGACTGCAAAGAGATTTGTTCAGAAAGGGGAAGTACTCCCTCTCTTATAAGTGAGCAATATGCTCCAGTATCCCTAAAGGTTCTAACTTCCATTTTCTCTTAATGTTCCTGAAGGGATATATGACAAGTGCTGTAGTAGGGAGCCATCCCCTTCTCTACTTCTTTCTGAGTCATATTGCTAGGGACATTATAAATTTTCCCTAATGGTTGGGTGTTAGCAATTGGGCCTGATGTGGCCAGGTTTATTACATAGGTAACATACAGTTTCAGTTTTGACTTTGGCTCCACGTTGATTTTGTGGCTTACGCCACTCTGGATACTGCCGCCTCGAATCACCATGTTGAGTAGTTTGAGGTCCTCACCAGGATGACCATGAGTGAAGTAACGCTGCTCACCAGGTGACTTAGTTGGCTGCTGACGAAATTCACCTTCATCTTGACAGTTCGTTCTCCACTCAGAAACTCTTCTTTGACGATCTTGCTCATACCAGGCTGTTGAGGAAAGAGATAAGACCGCTCGGAAAAGGAGCAGTTAGTTTCAAAAGTATCAGCCAACCTGGCTGCTTCCAATGCATTAGCCAATGAACGATCTTGAAGAAAGACTCGAACCTCTGGACTAACAGACTCCAGCAGGTTGTCCACCAAGATGAGCTGCACCAGATTATCAAAATCAACGACACCACTTACCTTGTACCACTTTGTGAAAGCCCTGGTCTGCTGTCTTACAAAATCAATGTAAGATTGACCCAGTTGCCTTATGCCTAGTTTGAATTCTTTCCTATACTTGGCGGGAATACATTGATAATCCCAAAGAACAGTGGTTTTCATAATGCGATAGCTACCAAAGTCGTCATTACTCAGAACTGACGTAAACTCTTGGGCTTTACCGAACAACGCAGTATGCACCAGTGACGCCCAATGAACCTCAGGCCACCCTAAAGCTCGAGCCTGGTTTTCAAATGCTTCGAAAAACTGTTCAGGCTCTGCTTCAACAAAACGAGGAACAAACTGTACTGCCCTTTGCAAACTGAAGTCATCTACAGTCTGATTGAATTGCCTCCTCTCCTTCTCTCTATCAAACTCCTCCTTAGCAAATGCACGCTGTTCTTTAGTTTGTTCAAGATTGAGTCTGGCTAACTCAAGTGCCAATGAAGCAGACTCGCCTGTAGATAATCGCACACCTGTGACTTCACGAGACTGCTGGTTTTGCTCAGGAGTTCTGTCTCTTTCATTATTTTGTAGATACCTTAATGGTGACCTATGGTTAACAGCTCCTGTAGCAGGAGAAACATTAGTCTGATGTGCCATAGTTTCAGTTTTAATTTAGTCCTTATAATATCACGCATCTGCGACGCCATGAGGGACTGTTGATAGTCAATACTGTAGAGATAATTTGGGCAGGTTTTGGAGAGTGTACTCAGACACTAATCGCCTGACTTAGGTAGGTGGCATTAACCCCAACATAACACGCTGAAACTGCTATGCACGGTACGACTGCAGAATACTCACACGATAGCAAAGCTGACACGCAATAACAAAGCCAACTGCAGAATACACACAATAGCAAAGCCATAGAATACTCACACAATAGCAAGGCTGACCATAGCAAAGCGAATGCAAAGATGACACACAAAATTCGTGAAGCGTTGGCAAAGCGTAAGCAATGCCAGATAGCAAGCTATCTAGATACAAGACTAGCTCCTGCTCTAACTTCAGCTCTAGGCTCAACTCCTGCTCTAAGTCCAGCTCCAGCTTTTGGACAGGCTACCCATATTACAACCTCAGGTTCTAAGGCCTGTTATCCTGAATGTAAAAGGGAACTTGGAGCAAAGAAACACAGTAGAAAATGCTTTGAATTGTATTTTCCTTCACCAAGCAAATATAGATATATATGAGTTTTTGTATTTTCCTTCACCAAGCATTTGCCTTTATACAAATTATGTACACTATATACAAAGAGTGCACGCCAGTGAATGTATTAGTGCATGCCACGGTAGTCAAGGCAAAACAACAGCCAGAAGACAGACAACCGTACGACAACCAGCACAAGGTGGGAATGACAATGGCAAACATGAGAGTGGAATCCATGTCACCTTTACCATTGCCAGACCCACATTATGATTGGCTGAACCAAGTTGTTGATTTGGTGATGGGGCCCCGATCACCAAACCCTTAATAAGATGGTTCGCTGGTTGGTGAGGCAGCTATATGGGTGTGTTTAACATGCTCCGAATAAGGGGCTTTTAGATACTCCTTCTTGGGGAAACTCCACAGAATGTTGGGGATGATGATGGGGTACAGAATGGAGGGAAAGTGGGGGAGGTGTGGATGTAAATAGTGCCGACACAAACAAATTGCCAGTGAAGGAGGTGGAGGTTGATGTCAACAGAGAGGAGACACCTGAAGTAATGGAAGTAGTTGGTGAATCAAGAAAGAGGTCAGTGGGGGCGTCAGCGCAGAGAACGTGCAAAAAAGCATGGGTGGATGTGGCATGTAGGGGTCAGGAGGGGGAAGGGTATGGGGAAGTAGGTGTAGTGTTGGGTAATGGGGAAAAGACTGGACCACTGAAAAGTAATGAACAGAAGACTATAAGATCTAAAGGAAAGCCCCCATTACAATTTTCAAGTGTTTAACTATTAATGTAAATGGCCTGTGGGCTGATGTTAAAAATCAATGGATGGAGGTTATGTTAAGGAGATATGGTATGGATGTTGTAATGATGCAAGAACACAATTATAGGTGTGGATGTGAATTGAGGATGAATGGATATAGAGTATTTGCAGGGTATTCGGGGAGATTAAAGGGTGGTGTGGTGGTGATGATAAGGGAGACCAGCCTGTTTATTTTATTAGTATGTGAGGAGGGGGAAGGAAGGATGGTTGGGGAGTGGGGTGGGGTACAGGTTTGTTTCATGGGGGTATATATGCCGGTGGATAGTAATAGAAGGATAAAGGAATCGTTTGTAAAGGAGGTGATATTATATCATATGAAGGGGATGCTGGATATTACTATCATAGGTGGGGACTGGCTGCATCTTAGGGGTTTTGAGGGAAGCATTGGGGAAGGGGGCAGGTGTAGTGGATGTGGTGAGTGGAAGGTGGAATGTGGAACATACTTTTATTAGATGCGGGTTTGCAGTGAGCTTAGATCGTATGTACGTAACACCTTGGGTAAGGGTAGGATTATCAGATCATTGAGGAGTATTGGTTGAGGTCGGGTGGGGGGGTACATATGAGGCATTACGGAGTTATTGGAAACTTAACATACGTATATTAGTGGGAGAGGAGGGGAGGGATAGATTTATGGATTTATGGGAGAAGGAGAAAACAGTAGGAAATATAATACAGTGGTGGGAGGAAAGTGCGAAGCTAAGTATTAGTTAATATTATAAGGAAAGGGATAGGGAGGAGAAGCAATGGAGGTATGGGCTTCAGAATTATTTGGAGGGACAGTTAAAGAATTTTACGAGCGGGGGGGTGGTATATCCAGTGGAAGAGATAGAGGCTATCAAAAGTAGGTTCAGGGATCTGCAAAACGATAGCTTCGATGGAGTTAGAGTACGGGGGGGATTGAAGATGTGCTATGGGGAGTCAGGCCATCGGCATATGTACTGAGGATGTTTAGGAAAAGGCAAAAGGCAACGAGTATGAGCGGTTTTGAGGTGCACAATGGAATGGAAGGGTTTGTTGAAGGGCAGAAGTTAGAGACGACAGAGGGAATGAGTAGGTATGTAGATAAGTGGTTTAGTAAATACATGAGGCAGGGGAATCGAAGGGTGTATTAGGGACAGATACTGGAGGAGAGGATACTGCAAGTGTTAGGAAAGAAGGATAGGGAGGGTTTGGAGGGAATTATTAGCAAAGACGAGGTGTGGATGGCAGTGCAGAGTATGAATAAAGGAAAGGCGCCGGGAATGGACGGGTTACCAAATGATTTTTACGTAAGGAATTGGATGGTAATGAAAAATGTTTGGTAATACTGTTTAATTTAATGAAAGATATAGGGAAGATGGGGGAGATGCAGCGCACGGGGGTGTTGGTATTAGTACCGAAGGGGGATACACGGGGAAACACAAAGGATTATAGGGCATTATCATTAATGTGTGCTGATTATAAGATCTTTGCTAAAATACTGGGGAATAGATTAAAGAGGGTTATAGGGAGAGTCATTGATGACATTGATGATGGACAACATGGAATACCGGGACGCAACATGTATAGAGGACATGGAAGGATTAGGGAGTTTATAGAGGAATGAAGGGGAGGGGGTGTGCTGGCTTTGGATTGCAAAGCGGCATATGATAGGTTAGAGAGGGAAATATTATGGATGATAATGAGGAGGCAGGGCTTTTGGGAAGAGACGGTAGGGAGGGTGGAAACGTTGAATAGGGAAGCGGTCGTGAGAGTGCAAATAAATGGTAGGGTGGAAGAATTAGTGAGTATGGAAAGGGGATTGAGGCAGGGGTGCCCTTTGTCACAAATATTGTTTGCCTGTCTTCAGAATCCATTTTATCCCTTGATTTCGGAGGGCGTGAACGAGGGTGGTGAGAGGATGAGAAGCTTAACAGGCACTGTGGGATACGTAGATGACACAACTGTCTTGATAGGGGGGAGGAGGGGATGATGAATGTTGGTAGGATTATTCTGTATCTTTGGGGAAGCGACAGGAATGAGGGTAAATGGACATAAATTCAAATTTTAGATGTAGGAACATTATGGGGGCATGGTATGGGTGGCGTGTTGTCGGTCAGTTGAAAATATGTGGGGTGGTATATATGGGGGATGCACAGGAGGCTAGGAAGGTAAATTAGAAAAGGGTGGTGGGGAGGGTTCGGAGGATGGGGGGATGGAGACCTGGATAGGGAGTGCAATAAGCTGCTATGGGACGAAATTCATAAGGGTTTAGATATGAAAATGTTGTGTTAATGGGAGATTTTAACTTTAGACAAATTGATTGGAACAATGTGACAGGAAATCTTGAGTCTAGTGACTTTCTTGATACGATTCAGGATTACTTTTTAAAACAGTTTGCGACAGAACCAACTCGAGGTAGCAACTTGCTTGATTTCGTTCTTGTATACAAAGAATCACTAATTAATATTCTTGAGGTTAATGATAAGCTGGGGAAAGCGATCACAAATCACTTAGTTTCAATATATCATGGAATTACCCGGATAACTGCAATCACGTCTCTGTTCCAGACTTTCGCTTAGCCGACTTCATGGGGCTCAGAAATTACCTAGGTGGGCTAAACTGGGATGACCTGACTATGGGTCAGGTAGGTGGTTTTGGTTGCCAATATGACGTTTTCCAGAGCATAGTTCTAGCTACCCAGACAACTTTTGTTCCGAGTAGGGAAATTAGATCTAACAAAAATGATCCTAATTGGGTGAACAATAGATTAAAACATCTCATTGGTCAAAAGAGAGGAATATATAGGCGTATCAAAAGAAGGGATGGGCAGATAAGAAATCAATATTTTCAATTAAAGAGAGAAATAAAAATAGGAAATAAAAATAAGAAAAGCAAAAAGGGATTATGAGGCTAAGGTCGCAAGGGATTCGAAGACTAACCCAAAAGGGTTCTTTCAGGTATACAGAATTAAGATTAGGGACAAAATAGGCTCACTTAAGAGTAACTCAGGTCAGATCACTGACAGTGATAAGGATATGTGTGAAATTTTCAATACATACTTCCTATCAGTTTTTACTCAGGAAGATACTAGCGAAACTCCAGAAATAATAAATTATGTAGAACAGGAAGATAATAAACTATGCTCGATTGGGGTAACTAGTGACATGGTCCTCAGACAAATAGAGAAATTAAAACCTAACAAATCCCCAGGCCCTGATGAACTGTTTGCAAAAGTTTTAAAGGAATGTAAAGAGGAACTTAGCAAGTCTTTGGCAAATCTTTTCAATATATCACTACCAACTGGCATAGTGCCAGACAAGTGGAAAATGGCAAATGTAATACCTATTTACAAGGCAGGTGACAGGTCCTTAGCTTCCAACTATATACCAATAAGCTTTACCTCCATAATTGGTAAATTTATGGAATCAATAATTGCCGAGGCAATTCGTAGCCATCTTGAAAGGCATAAATTGATTAATTAATCTCAACACGGTTTTACTAAGGGGCGTTCCTGTCCTACGAATTTACTAACTTTTTTCACTAAGGTGTTTGAAGAGTTAGATAGATCATGGTAATGAATATGATATTGTGTATATGGACTTCAGTAAGGCTTTCGATAGAGTTCCACATTAGAGGCTATTGAAGAAAATTAAGGCACACGGAATAGGAGGAGAAATTTTTTCCTGGGTAAAGGCATGATTGACAAGTAGGCGGCAGAGAATTTGCATAAATGAGGACAAATCATAATGGGGGCACGTCTCAAGCGTGGAACGCCACTAGTGACTAATCCCCATTCAGATTTGACCCCATTAATGGAAACTCTCTGCTTTCTATTGGCAAGCCATGCCTCTATCCATGTTAGAACTTTACCTCCTATACCATGAGCTGCCACCTTTCTTAAGAGTCTCTTGTGAGGTACTCTATCGAAGGCCTTACTGAAATCCAAGTAAACTATATCGTATTCTTTATCACTGTCTATTGCCTCAAATGTTTTATTGAAGAACGTCAGTAAATTTGTCAGACAGGAACGACCTCTCGTGAACCCATGCTGAGATTCATTAATCAAATTATGTTCTTCAAGGTGACTTCAAATAATATCAGCTATAATTTATTCTAATAATTTTCCTACTATAGACGTGAGGCTTATTGGACGGTAATTTGATGGAATGGACTTATCCCCTGATTTGAATATAGGAACTACATTAGCTATCTTCCACATCTCTGGCACAACACCAGTTAGGATGGACGTATTAAACACATTCGTTAATGGCTGGCTAAGTTCCATCTTGCATTCTTTAAGTACCCTGGAAAACAACTCGTCGGGTCCCGGGGACTTATTTTGCTTCAGTTTATCTATCTGTTTGATAACCATGTCCTCGTGACAGTAATATTAGCTAATTTCAATTCTTCAGGAACTGAATAATTGTTAATTTCTGGAATCTCATTTAAGTCTTCTTGTGTAAAGACTGACAAAAAATTGTCATTAAGTAGAGAACACATTTCCAGTTCGTTATCCGTCACCTGTCCATTCCCAATTTTCAGAGGTCCTACCTTTTCCCTCACCTTCGTCCTATACACTTGAAAGAACCCTTTTGGATTAGTCTTTGATTCATTTGCAACCTTAATCTCATAGTCACGTTTAGCCTTTCTAATCCCCTTTTTTACTTCTCTTTTAAACTGGACATATTGGTCAATAAGATTAACATCTCCTCTTTTGAAGCGCCTATAAATTCCTCTTTTCTCCCCTAATAGATGTTTTAGCCTCCTGTTAATCCATTTGGGATCGTTATTATTTGACCTAAATTCTCTCTGGGGAATAAATATACTCTGTGCACGATGTACATTATTAAGAAAAAAATCATAAACGCAGATCCCATCGTAATCGTTAGCTAGATTACCCCAGTCGAGATTAGACAGATGTTCTCTAAGTCCAATATAGTCGGCAGAACGAAAATCAGGAACTTTTACCGTATTATCCCTATTCTCGTACTCTGGTTAATATTAAAAGTAATGGAATTGTGATCACTTGTGCCAAGCTCCTCAGTGATCTCCATATTATTTACAAGGGTTTCTTTATTTGACAAGACTAGGTCGAGCAAATTATTACCTCTGGTAGGCTCCGTCACACACTGCTTCAGAAAACAGACCTGAACTACTTCCATAAAGTCACTAGACTCCAGATTACCGGTCAAAGAAGTCCAGTCAATTTGACTAAAGTTAAAATCCCTTACTATCACTACGTTACTGTGTCTAGAAGCCCTACCAATTTCGTCCCAAAGGAGTCTCCCTCTATCGTGAGACAAGCCTGGAGGTCGGTATATTACACCTAGAATCAGTTTTTCTTGACCTTCTAGGAACTCTACCCAAACAGATTCTGTTAATGATCCATCTATTTTTATGCCTGTTCTCTAAGTCCAATATAGTCGGCAGAACGAAAATCAGGAACTTTTACCGTATTATCCCTATTCTCGTACTCTGGTTAATATTAAAAGTAATGGAATTGTGATCACTTGTGCCAAGCTCCTCAGTGATCTCCATATTATTTACAAGGGTTTCTTTATTTGACAAGACTAGGTCGAGCAAATTATTACCTCTGGTAGGCTCCGTCACACACTGCTTCAGAAAACAGTCACTAGACTCCAGATTACCGGTCAAAGAAGTCCAGTCAATTTGACTAAAGTTAAAATCCCTTACTATCACTACGTTACTGTGTCTAGAAGCCCTACCAATTTCGTCCCAAAGGAGTCTCCCTCTATCGTGAGACAAGCCTGGAGGTCGGTATATTACACCTAGAATCAGTTTTTCTTGACCTTCTAGGAACTCTACCCAAACAGATTCTGTTAATGATCCATCTATTTTTATGCCTGTTCTCTAAGTCCAATATAGTCGGCAGAACGAAAATCAGGAACTTTTACCGTATTATCCCTATTCTCGTACTCTGGTTAATATTAAAAGTAATGGAATTGTGATCACTTGTGCCAAGCTCCTCAGTGATCTCCATATTATTTACAAGGGTTTCTTTATTTGACAAGACTAGGTCGAGCAAATTATTACCTCTGGTAGGCTCCGTCACACACTGCTTCAGAAAACAGACCTGAACTACTTCCATAAAGTCACTAGACTCCAGATTACCGGTCAAAGAAGTCCAGTCAATTTGACTAAAGTTAAAATCCCTTACTATCACTACGTTACTGTGTCTAGAAGCCCTACCAATTTCGTCCCAAAGGAGTCTCCCTCTATCGTGAGACAAGCCTGGAGGTCGGTATATTACACCTAGAATCAGTTTTTCTTGACCTTCTAGGAACTCTACCCAAACAGATTCTGTTAATGATCCATCTATTTTTATGCCTGTTTTTATGCAGCAATTTATATTTTCTCGTACATATAATGCAACTCCACCCCCTTTCCCATTATATCTATCTACATGGAACAACTTAAACCCCTGAATATGACACTCAGCAATCATATCCCGACTCCTTATATTATACCACGTTTCAGTTATTGCAATGACATCAAAGTTCCCAACACATGCTACCAAACGTAATTCGTTAATTTTATTTCTGGCGCTTCGACAGTTAGTATAAAATACATTTATATGTATCTTCTTGTGAATCTTTTTCAGCTTTTGTTTTACACGATTTCTGTTACTATCATTACCCTGTGTTACTCGATTACTGTTATTGTTAAGATTTATGATATCAAAGCCTGAATCAATATTTTGACCCTAATTATTTACCATTTCTAAACCCATACCAAAGCCTAAATCTATATTTCGACACTCAGTATTTTCCATTTCTAAACCTATGCCTCTAACTAATCCTAGTTTAAAGTCCTAACAACACCTTCAACTGAGCTAGCAAGAAAATCCACACCTGCCCTGGATAAGTGAACCCCATCCCTTACATACATGTCACTTCGGCCATAGAAGTGGTCCCAGTTGCAAATGAATGGTACTGTATTATCCTTACAGTGTTTGTCTAGCCAGCAATTTATACCAATTGCTCTGGACAATTATTCATTTCCAACACCCATTCTTGGCAAAATGCCACATATAACAGGGCGCCCCCCCTTCTTCCTAATTATGTCTATTGCTGTCCTGTACCTTCTAACTAAATCCTCACTTCTACGCTTGCCTACATCATTGCCTCCAGCACTGAGGCAGATAATAGGATTAATCCCATTACCGTTCATGATGTTGTCAAGCCGGCTAACAATATCCTCCATCCCAGCCCCAGGAAAGCAAACCCTCTGTCTCCTACTCCTATCGTTCAAGCAGAATGCCCTATTAATATACTTAACCTCACTATCACCAACAACAACAATGTTTTTACCTTCCTTGGTGTCGTTCGTCGTGACGTTCCCAGTAGTCGACTCACATTCATCGGGTAGCACGGAGAAGGTGTTCGAAGTTTCCACAACAGTTTCCAAAGAAGTCTCTTTCTTCTTCATCGTTTCTACCTCTCCATTCGTTTTCTTGATCTTCAACTTCGTTCCATGAAGTCCGGCCACTGCCCATGTTCCCTTCTTGACCTGAGGACTCACAACAGGAGGACTACTACGAATCCTCTTGTTTTCCTCCGTCAATCGCCGAATCTCAAGCTTCGCTACCCTCAATTCCTCCTTAAGCTGCTGGTAAAGTTGCTCAATGGACGGCATCTTGGTTCACTTCACAGAGCAAAAGTGGTTCAGTCCACAGAGAACCCTAGACACGTCCTCACTGAGCTAAGTACAGATCACCTCTGAATATATAGTCACACCTGTGACTATTATATAGATGTCACACCTGTGACTATTATATAGATGTCACACCTGTGGCAGAATGATATAAGTCTCATTCTGCCATTTCAAATGGCTGCTTTAGCTGGAATAATATATATATATATATATATATATATATATATATATATATATATATATATATATATATATATATATATATATATATATATATATATGTCGTGCCGATTAGGTAAAACTTTCGATTTTGGGTTAAATAGCAACGCTCACCTTGCCATATAAGACAAGTGAAAATTTGTGTATGCAATAATTTCGCCAAAATCATTCTGAACATAACGAAAACAAAATATTTCATTGAGTTTGTTTATTATTAAATTAATGTTAACGTATCTAAAATATATTTAGTTGGGTTAGGCTAAATTGAATTGATCTTGTTGTAATAAGGTTAGGTAGATTTTCAAAGTTTCTCTTAGTACAAAATTATAAATTCTTACATCAACATAAATGAAAAAAATATATCTTTAAACGTATAAGAGAAAATTTTAGAAAGGAATTAATTTTAAATGAATTCTTGCTAATTGACCAGTTTTACCTAATCGGCACGACATATATATATATATATATATATATATATATATATATATATATATATATATATATATATATATATATATATATATATATATATATATATATATATATATATATTTACACAAAACAAATTTAAACAAAAAGTTGCAACACAACTATGTATATGAGATTTTGGCTTAAACAGCAATGCTCTTCTTGCCGGAAAAGGCAAGCAAAAATTTGTGTATGAAATAATATCGCAAAAATCATTCTGAACCTAACGAAAAAAAAATATACTTCATTGTGTTTGTTTATTACTAAATTATTGTGAACTTATCTAAAATATATTTATTTGAATTAGGCTAAATTAAATTGCGCTTGTTATAATAACGTTAGGTAAGTTTTCTAAAGTTCTTTTGGTACAAAATTATTAATTTTTACATTAGCATAAATAAAAATATATATCTTTAAACGTATAAGAGAAAATTTTAGAAAGGACTTAATTTTAAATGAGTTCTTGCTAATTGACCAGCTTTATCTATTCGGCACGGTATATATATATATATATATATATATATATATATATATATATATATATATAGGATAGGGTCCACCTCTTGTGTAAATTATGGGTTCCATAGCCTCGGAGAAGTGGATAAAAAGACTTCAAGGAAGAATATTTAGATTTCTTTCTGAAGCCATTTGAATATTCCACTTCCCCTACCACCCCATCTTTTGAATATGTATAAAATTTATTTCACGACAAATGACAAGAATACAATAAGGAGTAAAACAACATAGATAACAACTCAGAGCTACATGTCAAATACTTCGTCCAGCTCCCCGGCAGTGGGCCGCGTGCCCAGAATGCTGCAGGCATTTTCCCTCTGGATCGCAACACTGAGTCTCTGAAAGAGAAGCTGGTCGCCCTGTGGTCCTTGGTTTCTATGATGAGTTTTTCACCCAGCTCCTTGAGAAACTTTAGAGCACACTTGCCCCATGCTCCATGGGTATATATATATGCAAGACAACCACTATGAAAAAATAGAGGAATTCCAAGCGCTTTCGTGACTACTCACATTATCAAGGAACTATAAAAGGAAACATGACAAGAAGACTTATAAAGAGGCAAGACTACACCTCACAGTAGCGTAACAACACACGACTCTGTGAAAAGGACCTGAAACTCTTTCCAAGAATTAAGATTTGTCCCAAATTT
>WNWK01012061.1:0-61465 GCA_009830355.1 Cherax destructor
ATTTGTAGTCCAGAGTTCATAGATGAAGAAATCTCTAAAATTTATGAAATAGCTAATGATTTAAAATACCCTAGAAACATAATTGATAAATCTTTTAAAATAGCTAGGAATACTTTTTACAATCCCAAAAGGGACAACCAACCTTATTCAACCAAAAATATGTTGGTTCTCCTTACCATGAAAACTTGGTTGATATGCCTTCCTTTCTTAAGAATTTTAATATCAAAGTTGTATTTAAAAATCTTGATACAGTAAAAAGACTTTTGATAAAAAATTCCAAAATGCTGACGGATGTGTCTATAAGATTCCTGTAAAATATGCGATAAAGTTTATTATGGTCAAACTGGTAAAAGTCTTGAACTAAGATTAAAACAACATAAATATAGCATTAGAACTGGACAAGATTCTAATGCTCTATTTATTCATGTGAAGATTTTAACCATCCAATTGATTTTCAAAATGCTGAGAAGGTTGTATCAAGCAAGTCCATGGTTGAGAGGAATATAATAGAATCATGTTTCATTAAAAGCAGTTTTGAAAATAATATGAATATTTCTTTTGGTTTATATAAATTGGATTCTTTTATAATTAATAAAATTTGGGAAGAATTTAATGATAAATTGGACTAATCTTAATTCTTGGGAAGAGTTTCAGGTCCTTTCTTGTTTTCCTCTTCACAGAGTCGTGAGATGTTACGCTACTGTGAGGTGTAGTCTTTGTTAGTGTGATGTGACTGTGAGGTGTAGTCTTGCCCCTTATATAAGTCCTCTTGTCATGTTTCCTTTTATAGTTCCTTGATAATGTGAGTAGTCACGAAAGCGCTTGGAATTCCTCTATTTTTTCATAGTGGTTGTCTTGCATATATATATATATATACAATAGTTTTCGTTCTTGCATTCGTTCACACAACAACTCGTACTAAAACATGTATGCTCATACATATTCTCATGTATACATACGCAACTGTCTACATGTATCACTGTATACAGAATTTCACAAACGCACTTTCCTATAAATTTTTATATTTTGCCTTGTTAGAATTTTAAGACGCCCTGAAATATTCCTTTTGCTTGCAGTGAGGTAGAGGTGGCTGGGCTTATGGTATACGGGGATGTGTCTCTCGGTTTGTGGTTCATAGCACCTCACCCAGGATGCCATCCAGAAAAAAGTACATTATCACGCAGGTGCCTATTTACTGCTGGGTAAACAGGACCAGGAGGTGTTAGGTAACACCCAGGTGGCTGTTTGCAATACCATGTACACCAGTACACAATACCATGTACACCAGTACACAATACCATGTACACCAGTACACAATACCATGTACACCAGTACACAATACCATGTACACTACACAATACCATGTACACCACAATACCATGTACACCACTACACAATACCATGTACACCACTACACAATACCATGTACACCACTATACAATACCATGTATGCCACTACACAATACCCTGTACACTACACAATACCATGTACACCACAATACCATGTACACCACTATACAATACCATGTATGCCACTATACAATACCATGTATGCCACTACACAATACCCTGTACCATTTATATCTCCCCCATAACCACCAGGCCTGGTCTCAGACCGGGCCGCGGGGGCGTTGACCCCTGAAACCCTCTCCAGGTATACTCCAGGCATACTCCAGGTATACTACCACACAATAACAAAAACACACTACAATATTCACCACCACACACCAAGTACACAACCACAACACCATACCATATACACTACCACCACTACACAATTCCATATGTACCACCACTACCACCACACAATACCATGCACACCATCATCACCACCACCACCACACGTGATACGATGCTCTCCGCCACAACACCATACCATGTACACTACTCCACTACCACAAAATACAATGCACACCACCATGGCTTCACGATACCATGTACACTACCACACCACCACCACACAGAACCACGTACACCACCACCACACAGAACCACGTACACCACCACCACACAGAACCACGTACACCACCACTACCACACAGAACCACGTACACCACTACCACCACACAGAACCACTTACAACACCACCACAACCACACAGAACCACGTACATCACCACCACCACCACACAGAACCACGTACACCACCACCACACAGAACCACGTACATCACCACCACCACACAGAACCACGTACACCACCACCACCACCACACAGAACCACGTACACCACCACCACCATACAGAACCACGTACTCCACCACACAGAACCACGTACACCACCACCACAAATCCACAATTCATCAACAGACTTCATCACCATTGGTATTACCAATTTTAACAATAATTTCTCAGCGCTTCGTCAATCTCACCTCATTTGCATATCTTGAATTACAAGTTTTGAGTTGCTCATCAATCGTAATCAATTCCGCTGTGCAATTAGACTACTTCCTGGAGAGCTCTGGCCAGCAAAACACATGCCATAACTCACGGGTGATTTATTCCGCTTTGCCAGTGAAACCAAAGTCCACTTTTTGTAGGCACTACATAAATGTAGTCCGTTCGGTGCAAGGAGTGGAGGGGGTTTGTTGAAAATTGTTAATATTATGCCAATATGATAATCAACGTTTCGTATGCGGGTTAAGGTGTTTTGTAAGACTGGCAGAAACTGGCAGATTCTGTATTGGGGTTCAGAGGTCTGTGGGGTGTTGAAAGGTTAAGTTCACTGCTAGGGGTGAGGTCTCAGGTAGTAGTAGTAGCTGTAGTAGTAATAGTTGCAGTCGGTGCCCTGTGGCTTGGTGGCTAAAGCTCTCGCTTCACACGGCGAGGGTCCGGGTTCGATTTCCGGCGAGGGTAGAAACATTGGGAGTGTTTCCTTACACTGGTTGTCTATGTTTCCCATCAGTAAAATGGGTACCTGGGTGTTAGTGGACTGGTGTGGGTCGCATCCTGGGACAAAACTGACCTAATTTGCGGGAAATGCTCAGCATAACAAGCGACTTCCTATATAGTAGTATGTCATTGATGTCAACTAGTATACCTTGTACATGTACTTGTAGAAATAAAGATAATATATTTTAGTAGTAGTAATGGTGGTGGTAATAGTTATAACAGTATAATAGTATTAATAGTCGTAGCTGGACTAGTAGTGACAGCAATAATAATAATAATAATAATAATAATAATAATAATAATAATAATAATAATAATAATAATAATAATAATACTCTACTGAGACAAAATAAAACTGCATCTCATAGGGGTGACGTATTTTATGTAATATACCTTTAAGGAGGAGTTGTAGGTTTAGGTAGGATCAATTTGACCAGATCCTTGGAGAGTTGTGTGAAATAGTGATGGTAACGACGATCAGTGATGATTCTAAATCGCAGTGATGATTCTAAATCGCAGCTGCCTCGTTGGTATGATTCTTAGGTAACCCCACTATAGGAAAGGTAAGTTCTTAGGGGGTTGCAAGTTTTTAGAGATATGTCTGTATTGCCTTTGCTGTCACTCTGTTCCTGGTATTTGACCAGTCAGACTGTCTGTGCTCGCTCTGGTGGTAGTAGTAGCAGCAGTAGTAGTAGTTGTAATAGGAGTAGTAATAGTAATAGAAATAGTGGTAGCAATAGGAGTTGTAGTAATAGGAATTGTAGCAGTTATAGTAGCACTAAAATACTACTAGTAGTACTACTACTACTAGTAGTGACACTACTAGTAGTGATACTACTAGTAGTGATACTACTAGTAGTGATACTATTAGTAGTAGTGATAATACTAGTAGTAGTGATACTACTACTACTACTACTACTACTACTAGTGGAAGCAAAGTGGTTATAGATTCCAAAAAGGACCTGGAATTCTAGTATTTTGCAGAGTGGTAAACAGTGGGGTGGTGTACTTCAGGGTACCGTCTTGGCTCCTAACCTTCTCCCGTCACTGGTAAACAGAGCGGTGGTGTACCTCAGGGTACCGTCTTGGCTCCTAACCTTCTCCCGTCACTGGTAAACAGTACGGTGGTGTACCTCAGGGTACCGTCTTGGCTCCTAACCTTCTCCCGTCACTGGTAAACAGTGCGGTGGTGTACCTCAGGGTACCGTCTTGGCTCCTGACCTTCTCCCGTCACTGGTAAACAGTGCGGTGGTGTACCTCAGGGTACCGTCTTGGCTCCTAACCTTCTCCCGTCACTGGTAAACAGTACGGTGGTGTACCTCATGGTACCGTCTTGGCTCCTAACCTTCTCCCGTCACTGGTAATCAGTGCGGGGGTGTACCTCAGGGTACCGTCTTGGCTCCTGACCTTCTCCCGTCACTGGTAAACAGTGCGGTGGTGTACCTCATGGTACCGTCTTGGCTCCTAACCTTCTCCCATCACTGGTAAAGAGTGCGGTGGTGTACCTCAGGGTACCGTCTTGGCTCCTGACCTTCTCCCGTCACTGGTAAAAACTCCAGTCAGGTCACGACCAAATTATCACTTTAGTGTATATTTACGTCCAGAAGAAGACAATTAAAAGTGAGGTTTGGACCTGGGAATTAATGGATCAGCTTAACTTCTGACATTTGGCGAAGGCTTGAGGCATCCAGGCTTCATGCCTTATGTGAGACTTGTAAAAAGAGTCGAGGTGGGTGTTGTCTGGTGTTGAAATGGTGTGTGTGTGTGTGTGTGTGTGTGCGCGAGCTCAACGAGTTGCATTTGCAGAGGTTGAGACTTAGCTCCTGGTGTTGTACACTTACATTCTCTTACGTCTTCTGATGTATAAACCTGGTGTTATGAATGCCTCTTGGCTCCCGGGCTCGTTATTGTCATACTGCTGATTTAACTCCATAAATATTGTACATATCTACGTGTAGGAATGAATAGGAAAAGAAAAACTACCTCCTGTCTGGTTGTTCTCTAACTGGTTACTTTAGTTGCAGCCAGGTACGACAGGTCTTGAATTTGCTACCTGCTTTCGTAATAGGGTCTGAAAGATTCCATGTTGAAGTTCCTGAATGCTATACTGAGATTTGCTAATCTTGCATATTCCTCTAACGTTAAACGGTTTAAGTGTATTACAGGCAATATGCTTAGCGTTATATTATTTTTCATTCTATATTTGTAGGTTCTCTCTGCTCCCTGTTTTACTACTTGTTCTCATTGTCCTCATCTTTTTTTATTCACATTTCCTTGCATTTCTTCCGATTGATAATACACAAATAACCCGACGTTTCGGCCCGACTTGGACAAGTTACAAAGTTACAATGGTCCAAGTCGGACCGAAACGTCGTGGTAAGCTTCTCTGTCCTATGTGTGGGTTATATGTGTATTGTTCCAGTCACAGTATTGTTCGGGTTTTTTTTTTTTTTCGATTGACCTCAACAAGCCACTTGCTTGACTACGTCTGAAGTCTGTTAAGATCTTTCTAAAGTTCATTAATGTTTTCTCCTGAATTTCCGATTGAACTATGAGTCTTTTCTGTCTTTCTTGTTTCAAGTTCACTATAAATGTTTCCTCTTCTTCAAGACACTGGCTGTTACTTCCAGCACATCGTGTTCAAACGTCTCTCCAGTTCCCATTCCTCGCTAGTTTTATGTCTACAAAGACCCATAGGACTAGAATCCTTTTAACAGGTCATCCTGGAGTTTACCTGGAGGGTATTCCGGGGATCAACGCCCCCGCGGCCCAGTCCATGACCAGGCCTCCTGGTGGATCAGGGCCTGATCAATGAGGCTGTTACTGCTGGCCGCACATAGGCCGTTCACATATATTAAGAACAGTGGCACGTTTAGTACTGACCCTTGCGAGACTCCCCCCATTACTTTCTCCCATTCTCACGTCTCATCCATTATTGTTATTCTCTGCTTCTTGTTAGTCTGGTTCTCTCACTTGAGCTTTTTAATCCTGTCTTTTTCTCAAGTTCCTAAACTGATTTCGAGTGTGGTCCTGTATCAAATATATTGGAAACCCGGTGTACAAATGTACTGGACCTCGAGTAAACACGAGTCCGAACAATTTTGTTCAGAAAAAAATGACCAGGTTTTTGACCGTTTGTGTTGAGTCCGAAGTCGCTGACTTGTTTAAAATTCAATTGTAAAAAACTTTACAGGAAAGCCCTCTGACACTGACCTGACTCTCAGAAGAGTCAGTTCAACATCCTCCAATGTGTGTGGCTGATAAGTAAAGCCGACCTTTTCGCAGTTCGAACACCACCTAGGAACCAATTAAGTTCAAATACTAGGGTTCCACTGTACTTTCTTGCAGTCCAGGAAGTTGCAGTGCACTCAGAGCTATCTTTCATGTAATATTTCTGGGACTGTTAAGCAACTCTAGCAGATTTGTAAGATAGGATTTTCCATCTTCAAATTCACTCTTCTTTTCTGTAAAGAAACTCTTACTCTCTTGCTGTACTTTTGACGGCATAAACATTGGAGTTACTGACCTCCTGTCTGCCTCTTTTTTTTTATAAAGGGAGAGGCCAAACATTTGCCTTTTTTTCAGTAAAGATAAAATTTTGTTCGGATTTTTAACCCCGGAGGGTAAGCCACATCATCTGCAAACAAGGACACTTCTGAGTCTATTCCTTCCGTCATGTCGTTCACATATACCAGAAACAGCACCGGTCCTAGGACTGACCCTGTGGAACCTCGCTCGTCACAGGCGCCCACTCTGACACCTCGTCACGTACCATGACTTGCTGATGTCTTCCCGACAGGTATTCCCTGATCCATTGCAGTGCCCTCCCTGTTATACCTGCTTGGTCCACCAGCTTATGCATTACCCTCTTGTGTGGAACTGTGTCAAAAGCCTTCTTACAGTCCAAAAAAATGCAATCTACCCACCCCTCTCTTTTGTCTTACTGCTGTCACCTTGTCATACAACTCCAGTAGGTTTGTGACACAGGATTTCCCGGCCCTGAAACCATCCTGATTGTCGTTGATAAGCTCGTTCCTTTCTAAGTGCTCCACCACTCTTCTGATAATCTTCTCCATGACTGGGACTACATTTGCTGTCTTCCATACCTCAGATAGTAGCCCTGTTTCGAAAGATGTGTTGAAGATTGTTGTCAGTGGCACACATAGCTCCTCTGCTCCCTCTCTCAGTACCCATGGAGAGATGTTTTCCGGCCCCATCGCCTTTGAGGTATCTAGCTCGCTTAGCAGCCTCTTCACTTCTTCCTCGGTTGTATGTATTGTGTCCAACACTTAATGGTGTACCCCACCTCTCTGTCTTTCTGTCTCCTCTGTGAACACTTCTTTGAACCTCGTGTTGAGCTCCTCACATATTTCTCGGTCGTTTCTTGTAAACTCCCTTCCTTCCTTCCTCAGCCTGATTACCTGGTCCTTGACTGTTGTTTACCTCCTGATGTGGCTGTACAACGGCTTCGGGTCAGATTTGGCTTTCTCTGCTATGCCATTTTCGTATTGCCGTTGGCCTCTCTTCTTACCTGTGCATATTCATTTCTGACTCTACAACTGCTCTTCTTATTCTCCTGGGTCCTTTGCCTTCTATGCTTCTTCTGCTCTCTAGCACACTTGGTTTTGGTCTCTCTACACCTTTGAGTGAACCAAGGACTTATCCTGGCCTTTTCGTTATTTCTGTCACATATTCCATCTCATTTACTGACTTCCCTGCCTGCGCTCTATTCCACTGAACCTCGTGCAGGAAATTCTTCATGCCTGTGTAGTCCCCTTTCTTGAAGTTTGGCTTCATCGTCCTGCCCTATGGGAATATTCCATGTAGGGTAATCCATAGGATTAAGATAATTTGAATAGAGGTCATTAAAAGCTTACCTGAGAAACTTTTTCACACCTCAGTCACTTGTAACTCTGCTATGTATTCGAAGTTCAGAACCACGTGGTTTTTCATATGTGATGTCCTCAATATCTGCACTACTCAAGGTAAATACTAGGTCCAGTCTTGCTGGTTTATCCTCTCCTCTCTCTCTCTGGTAGTATTCCTTACGTGTTGGTACATGAGGTTTTCCAGTACCACCTCCATCATCTTAGTCCTCCATATTTCTGGGCTCCCATGTGGCTCCTGGTTCTCCCAGTCAATTTCTTTGTCATTGCAGTCACCCAGAATCTGTAGCTTCGCCCTGCTCGCATGAGCCCTTCTGGTTACTTCAGCCAATGTGTCAACCATCGCTCTGTTACTCTCATCATATTCTTGCCTTGGCCTCCTGCTATTCTGTGGTGGGTTATACATCACTGCGTGCGTGTGTGTTTGTGTGTGTGTGTGTGTGTGTGTGTGTGTGTGTGTTTGTGTACTCACCTAATTGTACTCACCTAATTGTGGTTGCAGGGGTCGAGACTCAGCTCCTGGCCCCGCCTCTGCACTGTCCTCTACTGGGTATCTGCTCTCCCTGCTCCGTGAGCTTTATCATACCTTGTCTTAAAACTATGTATGGTTCCCGCCTCCACTATATCGTTCGCTAAACTATTCCACTTCCTAACTACTCTATGGCTGAAGAATTGCTTCCTAACATCCCTCTGACTCATCTGAGTCTTCAGCTTCCAGTTGTGTCCCCTTGTTTCTGTGTTTCCTCTCTGGAACATCCTGTCACTATCTACCTTGTCGATTCCCCGCAGTATTTTGTATGTCGTTATCATGTCTCCTCTAACCCTTCTGTCCTCCAGTGTTGTTAGTCCTATTTCCCTCAACCTTTCTTCATAAGGCAGTCCCCTGAGTTGTGGAACTAGCCTTGTCTCAAACCTTTGCACTTTCTCTAATTTCTTGACGTGCTTGACCAGGTGTGGGTTCCAGACTGGTGCTGCATACTCTAGTATGGGCCTGACGTATACGGTATACAGTGTCTTGAACGATTCCTTGTTAAGGTAACGGAACGGTAATCTTAGGTTTGCCAGTCGCCCATATGCTGCCGCGGTTATCTGGTTGATGTGTGCTTCCGGAGACGTGCTTGGTGTTATACTCACCCCAAGGTCTTTCTCCTTTGATGAGGTTTGTAGCCTTTGTCCACCTAGCCTGTACTCTGTCAGCGGTCTTCTTTGCCCTTCTCCGATCTTCATGACTTTGCATTTGGTGGGGTTAAATTCGAGAAGCCAGTTGCTAGACCAGATGTCAAGCTTGTCCAGGTCTCTTTGAAGTCCTGCTTGGTCTTCATCCGATGTGATTCTCCTCATTAATTTCACATCATCTGCGAAAAGAGACACTTCTGAGTCTATCCCATCCGTCATGTCATTCACATATAGCAAGAATAGCACTGGTCCTAGGACTGACCCCTGCGGTACACCGCTCGTCACAGGCGCCCACTGTGATACCTCATCACGCACCATGACCCGTTGTTGCCTCCCTGTGAGGTATTCCCTGATCCATTCCAGTGCCCTTCCTGTGTGTGTGTGTGTGTGTGTGTGTGTGTGTATGAAGGGTTCTAGGTTACCTTTGAAGAATTTCGAGAGTTTCTCTACTCTCTGAGCCCGGCCATAGGCCAGGCTCAATGAATTTAAGCTACCTTCTCGTTCCTCAAATCAAATCTGACTACCTCTCATTTCTACCAGATGCTGCATGAACCGTGTGAGTTTAGATAACCTAGCATTATTATCTACTTAGGCTTGGTAACCCAGGATACCTAAATTTTATTAACCTTGGTGGGTTAATAACCCAGGATAATCCAAGATTATTAACCAAGGAGGCTTTATAACCTAGGAAAATCCAAGATTATAACTTCAGAGGCTTATTGACCCAGGATAACACATAATTAATAACCAGGGTTAATTAAAATAATTCAAAGGGGATTAATAAGAATAACTCAAGAAATACACTCAATGTTGTTAATTTCCATTGTGGTACGTTGATCCTTCTCCAGGATGCCACCCTCAACAGTCCATTATTTACCAGGTGCTGTATTAATGCTATGTGAATAGCGGCAGCAGGAGTTAGGAGACTAGCAACCAGTCACTTATTTACTGTTGGGTGAATAGGGGTAGCTAGGTACCTATTTACCACTAGGTAAAGAGGAGTGGCAGGTGCTACAAATTTACTGACAGGTGAACAGGGGCTTTAGGTCTTAAGAGACTGATACCCAGTTACCTATTTATAATTAGGTGAACAGGAGCGGTAGGTGTTATGAGTGTAGATGAATGGCTCAGAGAACCGACAAGTTGATAAATTAGACACATATGCAACACTTGGGTATCTTTAATGAGGAAACGTTTCGCCACACAGTGGCTTCATCAGTCCACACAAAGGAGAATGGTGAAGAACAGGAGTAGTTTGAGGTAATCAGTCCCTCATCCTTGAGTCGATGTAATTAGTCCATCAATCTTGAAAAGAATACAGCATATGTAGGCAGGTGAGGTGCAGCTCACCTGTCTACAGTACATAAGCCACTTCTTCGCACATATGCTGTATTCTTTTCATTTTGATGGACTGATTACATAGACTCAAGGCTGAGGTACTGATTACCTCAAACACCTCCTGTTCTTCACCATTCTCCTTTGTATGGACGGAATCCACAGGGGATGGTGTAGACGCCTGCTGTGGAAGTTAGAGGTGTGGGGCTGCGTTTCGTAGTGAGGTCTTTGATAAATGATGTGTTTATGGTGGAAACATTGATGTTACTCTTAGCAAGTGACCGGCGAGTATTCGTGGCAACATCACCACATGGGAACACTATGAACTGCTTAGCTGGCTGTTCCATGGGCGGTTTGTTGAGGATGGCTTGTGCCTTGAGTCTGCAATCCCGGATGAAGAAAGATGGAAACTGAAGACGTGTAAAGGCTTGTGTTATGCAAATACATTCTTCTTCAAGAAAACAAGAGCTGGAGATGCGAAGAACTCTCAAGAAGCCAATGAGGACTCCTCTTTTAGTGCGGGTGCCTTGGTGTGAATAGAAGTGTATAAGATCGTTCGTCCATGGAACAGCCCTCTAAGCAGTTCATAGTGTTCCCATGTGGTGATGTTGCCACGAATACTCGCCGGCCACTTGCTAAGAGTAACATCAATGTTTCCACCATAAACACATCATCTATCAAAGACCTCACTACGAAACGCAGCCCCACACCTCTAACTTCCACAGCAGCGTCTACACCATCCCCTGTGGAGTCTGTCCCAAGAAATATGTAGGCGAAACAGGCAGAGATCTTGCGGTCGTTGAACGAACATCGAAGTGCCTGTAACAGAGACGATTTAAGGTACACCTGTGTCCTCCACAGAGACTCCACGGGGCATTTGATGAACTGGGATGAGGCACATCTCGTTCCCACCGAACCAGACCTTAGACGCCGACGGAGTCTAGAAGCCTCGTTAATCGCCGTCACCGACACAATAGAACGTAACACTGGAAACCACAAAATTTCTAAACCATTATCATACATGATACTCAACCAGGCAAAGCACCACCAACCCAGCAACACAGGAGACACATGATCTCATCGTCTACCCGTCCTCACCCCAACATGGCATTCTTCAGGTCACCATGTGTCACTCACACCTCACTCTCCGCCTACATATAATGTCTTTCAACTTCTGTATGTTAGAAGTGATCAAGGTCCCAGGACCGAAACGTTTTCTAATAAGTATGTCCTAGTGTTTGCTTGCGTGTCTTTCTAAAGCAACTATAGTCGGTATTTATTACCAAGGTTTATGCCAACAGAAGGTTGTAGGCAGGTAAGACACATGTACAACAGTTAGTTATCTTTATTCCGAAACGTTTCGCCTACACAGTAGGCTTCTTCAGTCGAGTACAGAAGAGTGATCAGAAGCAGCAGAGATGTGACGACGATGTCATCAATCCATTTGAGGTGGTCAGTCCCTCAGCCTGGAGAAGAGTTCTGCTCCATAGTCTGGAACAATGTGTAGTTGAAGCAACAGTATGGAGACTTATATACTGTCAAGAGATGAGGTGCAGCCCACTAGCAGAAGAATGTAATCATTGAGAGGTGAGGTATCTCTCAAATCCATCCCTTTTCACTTGAAAAAGTTGCCAAAGGAGTTTTCTTTGCTAAGATACCATTGTGTTGATGTGTCTGACAGAGAAAGGGCTGGATATGATAAGTACTTGAGGCATTTAAGCAAATGCTTGGTTGGTTTTGAAACGGGTTGCAATGTTCCTCCATTCTTATGTTTTTATAAGAGTGTGATTACAGGAGGTTGGGTATTGAAGGGTGGATATAGAAGAGTGGGTGCAGGAGGGAAGAGGAGCGATTGGTGGAATGACGAGGTAGAGAGAGTGGTAAAAATAGAAAAAAAGTTGGCATATTAGTGGTAATCACAATCTAGGAGCGATGTAAAAGAAAGTAAAAGAGATGTTAAAAGAGCAGTGAGGGAGTTAATCAACAGGTGTAGCAAGAAGTATTGCTGAGAAAAAGAAAGTTTTGAAGATCAGTAAGCTGAGAAAAAATGGATTTAAAAGTCGAAAAAAAAAGAAAAGAAAACCCAGGGAAGGGAGATGGAGATACTAGGAAAATAAAGAGAATATTTCGAGGAGTTTAATATTGATGAAGCAAGGGAGGCAATGCTTTCTTGCACTGGTGAAGATGTAACCCCTAGGAGTGAGGAAGAACTAGAGGTGAGTGTTGAGAAGGGGTGAGAGACAATTGACAGAAAGGTAATAAAGCAGTTGGGACAGATGGGATTAGGAGAGAAACGTTAAAGCAGGTGGAAGACATCCATTTGGAGAGGTTGATGCATTTCCTCAACACAAAGCACGATAAATGAAAAGGTAAAAGAGAGCATTCGGAGTTCTTGTATAAAGAAAAAGAGAGAATTCTAAAGAAATAAGCCTGTTGAGTATGCCGGGTAAAGTGAATGGAAGAATTATTACTGAAATAATTGTGGGCAAAACAGAGAGAATTTCAGATGAACAAGGAGGTTTTAGGAAGGATAGAGGATGTGTAGACAGTGTTTACAAGTGTTTACGGTGTTTACAAGTGTTTACGGTGCTTACAAGTGTTTACGGTGTTTACAAGTGTTTACGGTGTTTACAAGTGTTTACAGTGAAGCATGTAAGCGAACAATACTCAAATGTGAGGAACTTCTCATTGCATTCATGGGTTTAGAAAAGGCATATCTTACGTTGGAAAGGCAAGCAATTTGGTAAATGTTGCAAGTGCATAGAATAGGTGGAGAGTGAGGCTCAGGGTAGGGTATGTAGGAGAGAGCGGGTTTGTAAAAAGATGGGTTTGTAAAAGATGGGTTTGCAAAAGATGGGTTTGTAAAAGATGGGTTTGTAAAAGATGGGTTTGTAAAAGAAGCGAGTGCTAGTGTGTTGGGGAGAGGTGTGGGCTTGAAAAATAGTGGTTCTGGTACGGAAGGGAAGTTGTCACAGTTGCTTTTTGTCGATGACTCGGTTTTTTTCGGGAGACTCTGAAGGGAAATTACGAAGGTAATAATCGAATTTGAGAGGGAACGTACAAGGAAACTAAAAGTAAACATAGGAAAGAGCACGGTGGTGAGAGAATAAAAAAACACATGCAATGAGGACGTATGGCGGAAGTAAATGTGTTCATATATTTGGTAGTGGACTTGTCGGTGGATGGTTCAGTGACGAGGGAAGAAGGTGGGTGGTGCAGGGAAGGTGGGTGGTGCAGGGAAGGTGGGTGGTGCAGGGAAGGTGGGTGGTGCAGGGAAGGTGGGTGGTGCAGGGAAGCATCTGTGGAGGCAAAGAATTTTTATCCATGGAGGCAAAAAAGTAGAATGTATTAGAGTATAGTGGTACCATCACAGTTGCATGGGTTGTGAATGTTGCAGCGAGGAGGCTAGAGACAGTAGATTAGACGTGTTAGAGGGCAATGTGTTGTGGAGTTACCAAAAATATTATTCACGGGGGTGAGAAGGAGGTTCTTGATGTTTATTTGGACATTAAAAAGGATGGAGAAAAATAGGATGACTAAGGGGGAGTGTAAATCTAGAGTAACAGTAGGAGTAAGAAAAGATTTAGACTGAGAGGGGCTTTGACATCCAACAGGCTTGTATGAGAGTATTAAGAGTGCAGGCAACTTTTTTTTTTTTTACGATTTGACGTGCTGTTGGAGTGTGAGCAGGATAACATTTGTGAAGGGATTCAGGGAAACCGGTTAGCCGGACTTGAGTCCTGGAGGCGGGAAGTACAGTGCCTGCACTCTGAGGCAGAGTCAACTGTGATGTCACCACGCTGCTGGCAAGACAGTGAATGAATTAATTACAGTGAAAGTTTGCTTATTCGTTGGGTGACTGAAGCGCTAAACCCATTTGAATTCACAGGATATACACGCTGGGGAGTGTATTTATCTAAGCGTATATATATATATATATATATATATATATATATATATATATATATATATATATATATATATATATATATATATATATATAAATAAATACTAACATTTTACTTTCATATATATTTTAGGGATTAAAGTATTAATGTCCGGTATTGAAAATGTTCTGCACAGACTAATGACTTTAGTGTAGTCGATAGGCTTTAATCCCCATTAACCTGGAGTTTACCTGGAGAGGGTTTCGGGGGTCAACGCCCCCGCGACTCGGTCTGAGACTAGGCCTCATGGTGGATCAGGGTCTGATCAACCAGGCTGTTACTGCCGGCGGCACGCAAACTGACGTACACAAATAATTTTATAATGTGGTTTTGAAAATAATAATAATAATAATAATAATAATAATAATAATAATAATAATAATAATAATAATAATAATAATTATTATTATTATTAATAGTAGTAGTCGTCGTAGTAGTAGTAGTCGTCGTAGTAGTAGTAGTGATAGTGGTAGTAGTAGTAGTCGTAGTAGTAGTCGTAGTAGTAGTGATAGTGGTAGTAGTAGTAGTAGTAGTAGTAGTCGTAGTAGTAGTCGTAGTAGTAGTAATAGTGGTAGTAGTAGTCGTAGTAGTAGTCGTAGTAGTAGTGATAGTGGTAGTAGTAGTAGTAGTCGTAGTAGTAGTCGTAGTAGTAGTCGTAGTAGTAGTCGTAGTAGTAGTAGTATTTATATTATTCCGCTATCAGTGTTTTATTATAATTAGAGTAAACAGGAGTCATACAACACCAAGGGAATGGGTAGAGTCATGCAGCACCAAGGGAATGGGTAGAGTCATGCAGCACCAAGGGAATGGGTAGAGTCATGCAGCACCAAGGGAATGGGTAGAGTCATACAGCACCAAGGGAATGGGTAGAGTCATGCAGCACCAAAGGAATGGGTAGAGTCATACAACACCAAGGAAATGGGTAGATGGGTAGAGTCATACAGCATCAAGGGAATGTGTAGAGTTATACAACATCAAGGGAATGGGTAGAGTCATACAGCACCAAGGGAATGGGTAGAGTCATACAACACCAAGGAAATGGGTAGATGGGTAGAGTCATACAGCATCAAGGGAATGTGTAGAGTTATACAACATCAAGGGAATGGGTAGAGTCATACAGCACCAAGGGAATGGGTACAGTCATACAGCACCAAGGGAATGGGTACAGTCATACAGCACCAGTGGAATGGGTAGAATCATACAGCACCAAGAAAATGGGTAGTCATACAACACCAAGGGAATGGGTAGTCATGCAGCACCAAGGGAATGGGTAGATTCATACAGCACCAAGGGAATGGGCAGTGTCATACAGCACCAAGGGAATGGGTAGAGTCATACAACACCAAGTGAATGGGTAGATGGGTAGAGTCATACAGCACCAAGGAAATGGGTAGAATCACATTTGATTCAAGGAAGAGGAGAGTAGATCACTTTCCCTGAATCAAGAGCGCATCACAAGTTGTGAATTGTTGCAGCCTCGGTATTGTTACTGTAGGCTGTGAATTGTTGCAGCCTCGGTATTGTGACTGTGGGCTGTGAATTGTTGCAGCCTCGGTATTGTTACTGTGGGCTATGAATTGTTGCAGCCTCGGTATTGTGACTTTGTGGGCTGTGAATTGTTGCAGCCTCGGTATTGTGACTTTGTGGGCTGTGAATTGTTGCAGCCTCGGTATTGTGACTTTGTGGGCTGTGAATTGTTGCAGCCTCGGTATTGTTACTGTGGGCTGTGAATTGTTGCAGCCTCGGTATTGTGACTTTGTGGGCTGTGAATTGTTGCAGCCTCGGTATTGTGACTTTGTGGGCTGTGAATTGTTGCAGCCTCGGTATTGTTACTGTGGGCTGTGAATTGTTGCAGCCTCGGTATTGTTACTGTGGGCTGTGAATTGTTGCAGCCTCGGTATTGTGACTTTGTTGGTTAGTTGTAAATTATTCCAGCCACGGAATTGTAACCTGTATTCTTCGTCAGATGAAAACGCAACAAATACTGCTGCATTGCAATACCCGGATCATAAAATAAGTCTCTGTTGCAAGAAGTGGTTCATCAGATGTTGATATCTTGCAAAACTGTTTGATAAAATTATGAAATTGATATATTTAATGTTTTCAAGCGTCGGTTAGATATTGCTTCACTACCACCTGCCAAGGATATACTCAGGGAGGAGTGTGCCTTTCTCACTGTATATACACAGAGAAGTGTATATACACCCAGTGATTTTGTATATTTTGATGTATATACACCGACATTAGGGCATATTTAAGAGTATACACACTGAGAGGTGTTATCTCTCAGTCGATATGTACCAAAAGGTATATATTTTTAAGTATAAACACATAGGGTGTGTATCTCTTAGTATTTATTCACAGAGTTATATATCTATAATTAAGTATTTCTCAATGTACGTACACCGAGACGTGTATATAATTCAGTGTATTTACACAGAGTTTAATACCTAAAAATTAGATCAAATGTATTCTTGACTGATAGTGTACTGATGACATACAGACTTAAATGACCCTCGTGTACTTGTCAGACTTCAAGCCTAATTAACCAGCCTTCTGGTGAGAGAGAGTATACGAGGAACAAAAAATCTTTTAAGAAACTGTTAAGGAATGCACTCTCCACACCGTCACAAAATGGGTGTAACACAACGATTCAAGGTCTTCCAGTTCTAATAAGAAACTCATATCTCTCAACTGTACTCACGAATCTGCTTCCTTAGTCGTAAGCTTGTAGCAGTTTCTCCTCTCTAGATCCACGCCCTCTTAGCTTCTAAATCATTCTGAATCTTTTAGACCTGCCAGAGTCTGCTGTAATCTCCTTTAGTGAGACACTTGTGATAGTATCTCTCCAGATTTACTCCTTAGATGCTTCCAGACCTTGAGACAGATCCTGGAAAGAGACTTCCAGCCCTGCTGGAGTCTTCTTCCACATATGTTGAAATCCTCTTCCAGACCTGCTGGAATCTCTTTCTAGACCTGCTGGAATCTCTTTCTAGACCTGCTGGAATCTCTTTCTAGACCTGCTGGAATCTCTTTCTAGACTGTTGGAATCTATTTCCAGACCTGCTGGAATCTCTTTCTAAACCTGCTGGAATCTCTTTCTAGACCTGCTGGAATCTCTTTCCAGACCTGCTGGAATCTCTTTCCAGACCTGCAGGAATATCCTTCCAGGTATTCTTGAACCTCCTTCCGGATTAATTATACAGCGACCACCTATTTTTGAAGTAACCCAGGAGTGTGTCTGGTTTAACAGGCAAATGTTACTGATAAATACAGCAGACACACAGGCTGCTGAACGAGCCATTTGTCACAATGTTTCACTCTGTGTAGAGCTGTGTCATGACTTGACAAAGCTGTACACAGAGATAAGCATTGCCAGGTTTGTGAAGAGTATATTCTCGGTGAGGAATTAGACACATGTGCAACATCTGGGCAACTTTTTTGGTTGACGCTAAGCCATTCCAGTGGCTTTATCAATACAATGACATAATGTGAAGAATGTATTGATAAAGCCACTGGAATGGCGAAACGTCCACAAATAAAGATACCCAGATGGCGAAGAATAGCGGTGGAGAGGAGGAGTGTCCACAGTCGAAGAAAAAGAGCCAGGACCTAATTAACCCAGCTGCTAGGCGCTCGTGGGACGAACTTGGAGAAAACAGGAAGAGCAGCTGTGTCTGCATCAGTCTCGTGGTAGCTTAGGTCTTGAGACTTGAGAAGCTGAGTTTCAAGGTCACAGGAGAGGGTAGGCAGGTAGGAATATCAGAAGGCAGCAGACAGGTGGGAGTTACAGGAATAATTGAGGAGGCAGGTTTGTAGTGGAACCATTTTCAACCTTTTTGAAGCTGCTCCTGGAGAGGTGGTATATTTTAGTCTTGTTATTGAAGGTGAAACGTAGAGGCTTGATGAACTCAAGAACTTGGGTGATTGTGAAGAGATGATTCACAGGTATATTTGACTGTTCCAGCACCAAGGCCTTTGTAGAGCTCAGTGCAGGTCATGGTGTCGCATTCGATAGAGAAGTGTAGTAGGTAAGGTTTTCCCATGAGGGTGTACTGGAGTCGTCACTATCTTCTTCTGAAGTGACTGAGGGTCGGCAGGAGCAGTGGAGAGGTGTATGGAGGAGTAACAACAGGATGGGAGGCGTGGGAGACGGTGTTTGAGGCAGCATGATCATCGTTGTCGGCGGTAGAAGTGGTTATAGAAGTTACAGGAGCAGTTGCTTGAGCAGGAGACAGGTCTGCAGGTGCAGACAACGTTGGGAAAGATCTTGAGGATGTCGGCTGAAGGTGTGGAGTCCGGGAAATTGAAGGCAGACATGTTGCTCATAAAGTCACTGGACTCCAGATTACCGGTCAAAGAAGTCCAGTCAATTTGACTAAAGTTAAAATCCCCTACTATCATTACGTTATTGTGTCTAGAAGCCCTAACAATTTCGTCCAAAAGAAGTCTCCCTCTATCGTGATCCAAGCCTGGAGGTCGGTATATTACACCTACAATCAGTTTTTCTTGACCTTCTTCAAACTCTACCCAAACAGATTCTGTTACTGATCCATCTATTTTTATACCTGTTTTTATGCAACAATTTATATTTTCTCGTACATATAATGCAACTCCACCCCCTTTCCCGTTATATCTATCTACTTAAACCCTTGAATATGACACTCAGCAATCATATCCCGACCCCTTAAATTATACCATGTTTCAGTTATTGCAATGAAATCAAAGTTCCCAGCACATGCTACCAAACGTAATTCATTAATTTTTTTTCTGGCGCTTCAACAGTTAGCATAAAATACATTAATAGTTTTTTTTTGGTGAATCTTGTTCCTATTCAGCTGTTCTTTTACCCAATTTCTCTTACTACCATTACCCTCTGTTACTCGATCGCTGTTATTGTTAAGATTTATGATATCAAAGCCTAAATCAATATTTCGACACTCATTATTTTCTATTCCTAAACTCATACCTCTAACTAATCCTAGTTTAAAGCCCTAACAGCATCCTCAACTGAGCTAGCGAAAAAAACCACACCTGCCCTGGATAAGTTAACCCCATCCCTGGCATTCATGTCATTTTTGCCATAGAAATGGTCTCAGTTGTCAATGAATGGTACTGCATTAGCCTTAGTGTTTGTCCAGCCAGCAATTATTTATATCCCCTTTGTTAATACCCATCTTCCACTTATACACTTCGATCATGTCTCCCCTCATTCTTCGTCTTATAAGTGAATGTAATTTAAGGGTCTTCAATCTTTCTTCATACGGAAGATTTCTAATGCTATGTATTAATTTTGTAATTCTTCGCTGAATGATTTCTAACGAATTAATATCCATTCTGTAATATGGAGACCAGAACTGAGCTGCGTAATCTAGGTGAGGCCTTACTAATGATGTATAAAGCTGTAATATAACCTCTGGACTTCTGTTGCTAACACTTCTTGATATAAATCCCAGTAATCTATTTGCCTTATTACGTACGCTTAGGCATTGCTGTCTTGGTTTAAGGTTGCTGCTTACCATAACCCCCAAGTCCTTCTCGCAATCTGTATGGCTAAGTTCTGCATTATTAACCTCATAAATGCTAGGATTATGAACATTCCCGAGCATTTATCTACATTAAATTGCATCTGCCACTTTTCTGACCACGAACTGTTTGTCTTAATCCTCCTGAAGTTCCGTAACATCTACGTCTGAATAGATTATCCTATCTTCGTGTCATCGGGGAATTTGCTCATATCACTTATAATTCCCTCGTCAAGGTCATTGATATATATTATAAACAACAATGGGCCTAAAATTGATCCCTCTGGAGCGCCACTTGTTACAGACCCCCACTCAGATTCTACCCCATTTATGCACACTCTCTGCTTCCTGTTGGTGAGCCATGACTCGATCCATGACAGCACTTTTTCCCCAATGCCATGAGCTGCCACTTTCTTTAACAGTCTCTAATGTGGTACTCTATCAAAAGCCTTACTAAAATCTAAATAAACAATATCAAATTCTTTATTTTGAGCAACAGCCTCAAAAGCTTTACTGAAAAAGGGTTACAAATTAGTTAGACAGTAACGGCCCCTGGTGAATCCATGCTGAGTATCATTAATAAAATTATGCTTATCCAGATGGCTTCTTATAATATCAGCTATAATTGACTCTAGTAATTTGCCTACAATTGAGGTCAGGCTTATATTGGGCGATAATATGACTGTAACTAGTTGTTCCCTGATTTAAAAATTGAAATTACATTGTCCATCTTCCACATATCAGACACTACAGCTGTTTGAAGAGATATATTAAAAATATTAGTTAATTGTTCACAAAGTTCTATTTTGCACTCCAGAACCCTTGAAAAAAGTTCATCAGGGCCCGGGGATTTATTTTGCTTCAATCGGTCTATTTGATAGCCATATCGCTATTGACTGTGATATTGCATAATTTATCTTCTTCAGGCTCACTATAAAAATTAATTATTGCCAAATAAAAAAAAATGAAGGTTTCTTTATTTGCGAGTTATAAGCCAATGTCAGTGAGCAAACTCTACTCTCTCACTTACTATAATACTTATTAATATGTATTAATGCTGTTAGAATTACTGACACTATGTTAAGTAAAAGGACACAAGTGTAACTAATGTGACATTTTATTGTGGCAACGTTTCGCTCTCCAGGAGCTTGACAAAGCTGCAGTTGCATACATTACTGTTGTATTGCACACACTGTAGTATTGGTGGGGAGAATATACTGCAACTCAAAATACTGGTGTTTGCCCTTACAGTTCCTGAGGCTGGAAATGATATAAAATAACGAAAGTTGATGTGTAAGACATATGTACAACAGTTGGGTGTCTTTATTGATGAAACTTTCGCCTACACAGTAGGCTTCTTCAGTCAAATACAGAGGCAGCAGGTGCAATAGTGAAATGAATATGTAATCAGCAAGAAATGAGGAGCACTGCAGCATGCCTACTGGCCCATAAGTAAGTTTATTCAGGTATACACAAATACAGTTACATAGATTATCATACATAGCTTCATAAGTGTACAGAACCTGGGATAACCCAAAAAAGGTCAAAGTGACTTATTTTCATTGGGGTTCAACCCTTCTCACTCATAACTAGTAGTTACGCCATGAAGTGTGGAAGAAGACCTCTGTCTTCCCTTGTCTTGATCTTCGCGTTCCTTTACTGGAAACTCAGTTACTGCAGACATTCTAGCTTCTAACTGTAAAGAGGAGCTGGTTTAATGTTTTGCACTCTGTAAAGCTTACCGATGTTTTCCCCCCTGTCTGATGAATATATATAAAAAAATGGTAAGTCTTACAAACTTCTACTTGCATCTTATGCACTACGAGTTGCTATCTCATCCTTATAAACTATCTGCTGCTCTTTTATTTTACAATTCCTTGATAATGTGAGAAACCACGAAAGTGCTTGGAATTTCACTTTTTTTCACAGTAGTTGTTCTGCATATTGTGATATCACCTGTTTACTGTGATCTTATTGCATGTCATCTGTGTGTCTTTGTGTCATAACAACCTGATTGTTCAAAAACTGTGGAACGTGAAAGTTGAGAGGACCATTGTGATGGCTTTCCAAACTACTAAAGACCTCAATGATGCCACCCAGTAATACTGGGACCCTGATGCCACCCAGTAATACTGGGTCCCTGATGCCACCCAGTAATACTGGGACCCTGATGCCACCCAGTAATACTGGGTCCCTGATGCCGCCTAGCAATTCAGGGGGCCCTCATGCTGCCCATCAATATAGGGGCCCTCATACTTCCCATCAGTAAAGGGGCCCTGATGCCGTCTAACATCACAGGATCCCTGATACTGCCCATCAACACAGAAGCCCCTGATGCTGCCCAGCAATATAGATGCCCTGATTCCAAGAGCAAACAATTCTAAAGATTTAGTTTTCTTGTCGTTTGATAGAATTTTTCCTCTTAATCTCTTGTATTTTCGGGTCACCCTGCCTCGATGGGAAACGGCCAATATATATATATATATATATATATATATATATATATATATATTTGCTATATGATGGTGGTGTTAGACGGTGCTATACTATACGTCCAAACTATGGAGTAGTACTCTTCTCCAGGCTGAGGGACTGACCACCTCAATACTACGCCTTCAAGAGACTTTACATCTCTACTACTTCTGCTGCCTCCTATGTACTCGACTGAAGACGCCTACTGTGTAGACGAAATGTTTCGGATTAGAGTTACCCAACTGTCGCACTTATGTCTTATCAACTTGTCGGTGCTGTATAACATTATCATATTCATCACGTCCTTGAGGCTAGGACAAGGCTAGGACAAGGCTAGGACAAGGCTAGGACAAGGCTAGGACAAGGCTAGGACAAGGCTAGGACAAGGCTAGGACAAGGCTAGGACAAGGCTAGGACAAGGCTAGGACAAGGGGACTCGTACTTATGTTTGACTTTTTTGGGTTATCCTAGGTAATCTACACATATGCTGTTATGTATGATAATCTATGTAACTGTATTTGTGTATACCTGAATAAAAACAAACTTACTCGACATGGATCAGTACTGAGCTTCGTGATGGAGTCAGCGCTGATGTTGTTTCCATGGTTACCATCCAGCTAGTCTCTTCTTCAGACATGTGATTTGATTTTCCTTTGTGCTGACAAGATTTTTTTTTTATTAATTTAGTGAGAGATATGACATGATTTTTGGTTTTGGAGGATACGGTTATTATTCCACACTTCGTTATAAGTATCTTTTACGTCAGGGTATTAAACTTTGCGTCATGTGCACAACGAAGCAGCAATATTCACCTTGCACATCTTTCGGATATCTAGAAATTCTTTCATGAGTGAATTTTTATTTATATTTTTTTGTGGTGCCGAGACCATCACCATTCATGGTCCTCGTGACCAGAAGATACAGCTTCCAAATCACAGTTTTTAGCCTCCAACATTACGAGTTTTGTGAATCAGAGTTTTGATTCCACTCTGCGATGCGGACATCGCAGAGTTCCTAATATCTCTCACGTTTTAGTTCCTTATATCTCTCACGTTTTAGTTTACTACAAATTAGCAAACTATGGGTTGCCGGCATTACTTTTTGTCCATTATTCTCACAGCACAGGTGTTAAGGAACGAAGACGTTCACATTCTTGGCCCATAAAGAACAAAAAGGCACAATACCGTGACTGTAACAATACACAAATAACCCTCACATAGGGAAGGGGAGCTTACGACGACGTTTCGGTCCGACTTGGACCATTTGCAAAGTCCCATTCCCTCAGTGACGAATAAACAAGCATCAACTCTTGGTCCTGTTTCCCCCTCAAAAAAAAAAAAAAAAAAAACGCTCCAGATTGTCATATTCAGTTTTAAGACTGTTCCACTGAGTTTTTGTTACCCTCTGTCTCCTGATCAGTCGTATAGGTGTCAAGATTATCATAAGGTCGGTACACTAATAACCTTATGTGGAGGATTACGGGTGAAACCTGCCTTGGGGTTTTTACCAAGGCGCCATGACCACTAGGTCATTGCTTTCTCTGTCTCCCGTCAGGGTAAGCAATGACCTTGTAAGCTATTACGAACACAGGTAATAAAGGCCTGTTGACTTGGTCGTAATGGGTTTGGAGCGAAAATAAACAAAGCAGTAGTATGTAACTTGTATTTTCCTTCACCAGAGAAGCCAGAGAGAGAGAGCACTGTGCTTCAACCAGCTAGAGGCAAGTCTGGCCAGTGCTGAAGCAAGTCTGGCCAGTGCTGACTGCGAGTGATACCACGTCACATCAGCACTTGGCGGGCTCGTCTATGATTGGTTAAAACCATGGTACTGATTTAACGATGGGTTCCCTTAAAGTTAAACCCTTAGCACATGGTTCGCTGGTTGGGAGGCAGCCTGTATGGGAGTGTGTACATGCTCCGAATAAAATGTAACGTACTCTTTGCATGCCGCATTAGGAAAAGAAGTTGACGCCTTTTGCGAGTCCAAATGTGACCTTCATAGATGACTCGACTGAGTTGATTTAGCTGAGGAGGACCTGTGCATTACAATGTCTGGGGGAGAATACCAAGATACCGTTAACGTATCTTAACCAGGAAATAGTTGAGAAGTAAGACACGTACAATAGCTGGGTATCTTCATTATGACTGAAACGCTTCGCCTACACAGTAGGCTTCAGTCAAATGAAGAGGCAGTAGGCGTGGAAGCGAAGTAAAGATGCTGTAATCAGTCCATCAACCTTGGAAAAAGTTTTTGAGGTGGTTAGTCTCTCAGCCTGGTAATCAGTCCCTCATCTTGTGTGCTAGCCTCTAGTATTTAACTGAAGAAGCCTACTATATAGGAGAAACGTTTCAGTCAACAATAAACATGTGTCTTACTGATCAATCTGGCAATATTTTATACGATTTTTTTCAGCATACCCTCAAATATTGTTGGCAATGAAAGTACTGAATTTCTCGGTCTTCTGTCAAAAAAATTGTTATAACTATGACCATAATTTTTAAAGGGGTGAAGGGGTAAGCCAATGGAAGGCCTCAGTCAGATGACCAAAAGCTCAAACGGCAGGTCACCGTCTGACTAAGACCCGCGTCAGGAAACACTTGTCCTATTTTCTGAGGAAACTTACCTAACCTAACCTCGGTCTTCTGGTTCTTCATGAAGAGGTTGAAAAAGGACAACAATGAGAGGGGGGGGGCTGCCTATCACTGTCGCGTTATTATGGCAAATATCTATCAGCCTTATGAAGTTAAAGTTGACACAGAGGTCTTTAACTTCTTTTTTAACTTTTCAGTAAGAAGTAGATGGGGAAGGGTGGTATCTTCCTGGAGTGAGTAGGTGGAGGGTGGATTACGGAGGAGGAGGGCAGTACCCTGACTGGCGTGGGAGGGTATCACACAGCATCTTGGTCACGACGAAGCAGTCAGTACCCACACAAGTTGATATGTTTCCTAAGAATCTCCTCAGCATCTCTACAGCTGATCTTGTTATCTCCCCAGACCAGCACTCCTTTCACATATGATTCTCAACTGTGTCGATGTAATTTGCCAGCAATTAGGGCGTTATCCCTGTTTACAAAGGCGTGCATGCCGCCCAAATGCCATAGCAGCAGGAGTTTAACATAGTTTATGAGAAGAGAAAATTAAGTACATGGGAAGGCCATTGAAACTAGGTAACAATATAGCAATAAAACACACACACACACACACACACACACACACACACACACACACACACAGGACCAGGAGGCCAGGGCCGGGGCCAGGAGCTGTGAATCGACCCCTGCAACCACAACTAGGTGAGCACACACACGCACAGTTGTCAGAGTTGAGGTACTGGTAAGAACCGAAGGCAGTACCTGGGAACGAGGAACGGGAAGAACCGAAGGCAGTACCTGGGAACATGAAGAACCGAAGGCAGTACCTGGGAACATGAAGAACCGAAGGCAGTACCTGGGAACATGAAGAACCGAAGGAAGTACCTGGGAACGAGGAACGGGAAGAACCGAAGGCAGTACCTGGGAACATGAAGAACCGAAGGAAGTACCTGGGAACGAGGAACGGGAAGAACCGAAGGCAGTACCTGGGAACATGAAGAACCGAAGGAAGTACCTGGGAACGAGGAACATGAAGAACCGAAGGCAGTACCTGGGAACATGAAGAACCGAAGGAAGTACCTGGGAACGAGGAACGGGAAGAACCGAAGGCAGTACCTGGGAACATGAAGAACCGAAGGAAGTACCTGGGAACGAGGAACGAGAAGAACCGAAGGCAGTACCTGGGAACATGAAGAACCGAAGGAAGTACATGGGAACGTGGAACGGGAAGAACCGAAGGCAGTACCTGGGAACGAGGAACGGGAAGAACAGAAGACAGTACCTGGGAACGAGAAACTGGAAGAACCGAAGGCAGTACCTGGGAACGAGGAACGGGCCTGTGTGGTAACGCCATACAAAAAACAAAAACAAATTGTGTATATAAATCCAGATGTACTTCCTTTCAAACCTATTTTCTGGGGACAAAGTTCCTGTGCATCGTGCGCAACCATGCGCGCTTGCGCTAGCATCTGCGGGTTGGACATGAGGTGCATAATAACCCAGCTGCCTCGAAGGCAATATTTAAACACAAGAAATGCAATGAGATGGAGGTTACAGTAGCAGCAGCAGCAACACTAGCAGCAGTAGCAGCAGCAGCAGTAGCAGTTGTAGTAGTAGTAGAAGCAGCAGCAGCAGTAGTAGCAGTAACAGTAGCAACGTACGCTTAGGCATTGCTGTCTTGGTTTAAGGTTGCTGCTTACCATAACCCCCAAGTCCTTTTCGCAATTTGTATGGCTAAGTTCTACGTTATTTATTTAATATCCATTCTGTAATATGGAGACCAGAACTGAGCTGCGTAATCTAGGTGAGGCCTTACTAACGATGTATAAAGCTGTAATATAACCTCTGGACTTCTGTTGCTTACTGGTAGTGGATGCTGCACATCTCGGTGTATCTGGTAGTGGATGCTGCACATCTCGGTGTATCTGGTAGTGGATGCTGCACATCTCGGTGTATCTGGTAGTGGATGCTGCACATCTCGGTGTATCTGGTAGTGGATGCTGCACATCTCGGTGTCTCTGGTAGTGGATGCTGCACATCTCGGTGTATCTGGTAGTGGATGCTGCACATCTCGGTGTATCTGGTAGTGGATGCTGCACATCTCGGTGTATCTGGTAGTGGATGCTGCACATCTCGGTGTATCTGGTAGTGGATGCTGCACATATCGGTGTATCTGGTAGTGGATGCTGCACATCTCAGTGTATCTGGTAGTGGATGCTGCACATCTCGGTGTATCTGGTAGTGGATGCTGCACATCTCGGTGTATCTGGTAGTGGATGCTGCACATCTCGGTGTCTCTGGTAGTGGATGCTGCATATCTCAGTGTATCTGGTAGTGGATGCTGCATATCTCGGTTTCTCTGGTAGTGGATGCTGCACATCTCGGTGTCTCTGGTAGTGGATGCTGCACATCTCGGTGTCTCTGGTAGTGGATGCTGCACATCTCGGTGTATCTGGTAGTGGATGCTGCACATCTCGGTGTATCTGGGATCATTTTGGACGACTTTTGCTTCTCTCAGAAACCTAAACCATATCGCTGACGCAGCTCCGACACGCAGTTTAGATGAATGGTTCAGAGAACCGACAAGTTGATAAATTAGACACATATGCAACACTTGGGAATCTTTACTGTGGAAACGTTTCGCAACACAGTGGCTTCATCAGTCCAGTACAAAGAAGAATGGTAAAGATCAGGAGTTTGAGGTAATCAGTCCCTCAAGCTGGAGTCTATGTAATCGGCTCGAAATTAAGGTTGACTTGAGCAAACTGTGTTTAGAACGACACACACACACACACACACACACACACACACACACACACACACACACACACACACACACACGCACTTCAGTCGCAGAGTAGTCAGGAAGTGGAATAGTTTGGGAAGCGATGTAGTGGAGGTATGATAAATCTCATGGAGCAGGAAGAGTGACCCAGTAGCGGCCAGTGAAGAGGCGGGGTCAGGAGCTGTGACTCGACCCCTGCAACCATAACTAGGTGAGTACATACACACACACCTGCACACATTCGACCCCTGCAATCACAAACAGGATTGCACACACATACACTCACTCACACATACTCGCTAAAGGGTCAAAGTGAGTGCACCAACTAGTGCAGGTGACATTATAAACAACGGGAGGAGAAGTGATTAAAATACTGAGTGGACAGGATACCTTGAGGCAATGGGACTAGACAACATCTCTCCTTGGGTTCTGTGAGAGGGAGCAGAGAGACTGTGAACCACTAGCAGCAATGTTGAACAAAGAGACAAACTGGGCCATTGCCAAGAACCTGGAAAATAACTAAAGTAATTTAAATATTTGAAAAAAGGGGGCACTAAGCTACAGGCCAGTGTCACTAACATACATAGTATGTATATGAGGTTATGGAGAGGATTATCAGGAGATGACTAGTGGAACACCTGGAAAGGGTAAATTTATAAAGAAAAACCAGCACAGTTTTCTAGGACTCTAGTTGCCAAATAGTCTCACAAATGTAGTAGCGTTCTGTGATTAGGTAATGAAAGTTAGGCAGGAGAATGAGGGATGGACAGACTGAATCTTTTTGGATTGCAAGAAGGCGTTCGAAAAAAGTCCCCCACAAGAGACTGACACACAAGCTAGAGGAGCAGGAAGGAATTAGAGAAAACTCTTCAATGGTTCACAGAATAATTAACGGGAAGGAAACAATGAGTTACTGTCAGGGACGTGGTGTCAGAAAAGGAGAGTGGCTCATTGGGGTTCCTCATGACCCAGTACTTGGTCCCGTGCTGTTTGTTGAGCATGTGTCCCTCCCCCCACACACATACTGGGACACAGTCTAGCCTGGGAGACAGAGACACAGTCTAGCCTGGGAGATAGAGACACAGTCTAGCCTGGGAGACAGAGACACAGTCTATCCTGGAGACAGAGACACAGTCTAGCCTGTGAGACAGGGACACAGTCTAGCCTGGGAGACAGGGACACAGTCTAGCCTGGGAGACAGGGACACAGTTTAGCCTGGGAGACAGGGACACAGTCTAGCCTGTGAGACAGGGACACAGTCTAGCCTGGGAGACAGGGACACAGTCTAGCCTGGGAGACAGGGACACAGTCTAGCCTGGAAGACAGGGACACAGTCTAGCCTGTGAGACAGGGACACAGTCTAGCCTGGGAGACAGGGACACAATCTAGCCTGGGAGACAGGGACACAGTCTAGCCTGGAGACAGAGACACAGTCTAGCCTTTAGACAGGGACACAGTCTAGCCTGGAGACAGGGACACAGTCTAGCCTAGGAGACAGGGACACAGTCTAGCCTGGGAGACAGGGACACAGTCTAGCCTGGGAGACAGGGACACAGTCTAGCCTGTGAGACAGGGACACAGTCTAGCCTGGGAGACAGGGACACAGTCTAGCCTGGGAGACAGGGACACAGTCTAGCCTGGGAGACAGGGACACAGTCTAGCCTGGAGACAGGGACACAGTCTAGCCTAGGAGACAGGGACACAGTCTAGCCTGGGAGACAGGGACACAGTCTAGCCTTGGAGACTGGGACACAGTCTAG
Source organism: Cherax destructor (assembly GCA_009830355.1). NCBI lineage: Eukaryota > Metazoa > Arthropoda > Malacostraca > Decapoda > Parastacidae > Cherax > Cherax destructor. The sequence goes on from WNWK01012061.1 coordinate 29,367, forward strand.
CCTGGGAGACAGGGACACAGTCTAGCCTGGGAGACAGGCACACAGCCTAGCCTCGGAGACAGGGTCACAGTCTAGCCTGGGAGACAGTGACTCAGTCTAGCCTGGGAGACAGAGACACAGTCTAACCTGGGAGACAGGGTCACAGTCTAGACTGGGAGACAGGGACACAGTCTAGTCTGGGAGACAGGGACAGTCGAGACAGGGACACAGTCCAGCCTGGGACACTAGGACACGGTCTAGCTTGGGATACTGGAACACAGTTAGCTCGGGACACAGTCTAGCCTGGGACACAGTCCAGCATGGGTCACTAGGACACAGTCCAGCATGGGTCACTAAGACACAGTCCAGCATGTGTCACTAGGACACAGTCCAGCATGGGTCGCTAGGACACAGTCCAGCATGGGTCACTAGGACACAGTCCAGCATGGGTCGCTAGGACACAGTCCAGCATGGGTCACTAGGACACAGTCCAGCATGGGTCACTAGGACACAGTCTATCATGGGACACTGGGCCACACCTACTTGGGACGCTACTACACACCTGCTATGGACACTGAGACGCACCTGCTTGGGACACTGGGACACACTTGCTTGGGACACTGGGACACACTTGCTTTGGACACTGGGACACACCTGCTTTGGACACTAGGACACACCTGCCTGGGACACTGGGACACACCTACTTGGGACATTGGGACACACCTTCTTGGGATACTGGGACACACCTGTTAGGGACACTGGGATACACCTGTTTGGGACATTGGAGCACTGGGACTCCTCTTCATTTCAATTAATTCATTGCATCGCTTCTGAAGAAACATTGCTTTTGCAACTCGAAAGGACTACGGCAACATTATTCGTCCCTTCCCTATGGTTGCATTGCACTGTTGATCAATTGTTTGCTATTATTAATATATAGGGATCGTCAAAGGGCGTGCATAGTTCTTCTGTATAAAGGCAAAGGTAACAAAAAAGAGTATACCTGGTAAAGTGTGTGGTAGACTTATTATTGAAAGAATTAAGAGTAAGACGGAGAGCAGGATCGCAGATGAACAAGGAGGCTTTAGGAAGGGTAGGGGGTGTGTAGACCAAGTGTTTACAGTGAAGCATATATGTGAACAGTATTTAGATAAAGGTAAATAGGCTTTTGTGGCATTTATGGATTTGGAAAAGGCGTATGATAGGGTAGATAGGGGGCTATTGTGACAGATGTTGCAAATGTATGGAATAGGAGGTAGGTTACTGAAAGCAGTGAAGAGTTTTTACGAGGATAGTGAGGCTCAGGTGAGCGTATATAGGAGAGAGGGAGATTATTTCCCAGTAAAAGTAGGCCTTAAACAAGAATGTGTGTTGTCACCATAGTTGTTCAATATGTTTATAGATGGGGTTGTAATGAATCTAATACAAAGTGGAAGTTGTCACAGTTGCTCTTTGCTGATGACACTGTGCTTTTGGGAGATTCTGAAGAGAAGTTGCAGAGGTTGGTGAGCGAGTTTGGAAGGGGGTGTAAAAGAAGGAAATTAAAAGTGAAATAGGAAAAAAGTAAGATGATGAGGATAAAAAAATAGGTAATAAAGGATTGGAGGGAGGGAGTATGGAAGAAGTGAATGCATTCAGATATATGGGAGTAGACTTGTTAGCAGATGGGTTTATTAAAAACCAGTTGAATCATAGAATTGATGAGTGGTGTGTTGAGGTATCTGTGGAGACAAAAAACGTTATCCATGGAGGCAAAGAAGGGAATGTACGAAAGTATAGTGGTACCAACACTCTTATATGGGTGTGAAGCATGGGTTGCAAATGCTGCAGTGAGGAGGCGGCTGGTGGCAGTGGAGATGTCCTGTCTAAGGGCAATGTGTGGTGTAAATATTATGCAGAAAATTCGGAATGTGGAAATTAGGAGGTGTGGAGTTACTAAAAGTATTTGTCAGAGGGCTGAAGAGGGGTTGTTGAGGTGGTTTGGTCGTTTAGAGTGAATGGATCAAAGTAGAATGACTTGGAGAGCGTATAAATCTGTAGGGGAAGGAAGGCGGGGTAGGGGTCGTCCTAGAAAAGGTTCGAGGGAAGGGGTAAAGGAGGTTTTGTGGGCGAGGGGCTTGGACTTCTAGCAAGCATGTGTGAGCGTGTTAGATAGGAGTGAATGGAGACGAATGGTTTTTGGGACATGACGATCTGTTGGAGTGTGAGCAGGGTAACATTTTGTGAAGGGATTCAGAGAAACCAGTTAATTGATTTAGTTGGACTTGAGTCCTGGAAATGGGAAGTACAATGCCTGCACTTTAAAGGAGGGGTCTGGGATGGTGACAGCTGGGAGGGACTATTCTCAGCTGTCGTATCTGAGCGCCTCTGCAAAGACAGTGATTATGTATGAGTGTGGTGAAAGTGTTGAATGATGATGAAAGTATTTTCTTTTGGGGATTTTCTTTCTTTTGGGTCACCCTGCCTCGGTGGGAGACGGCCGACTTGTTGAAATATATATATATATATATATATATATATATATATATATATATATATATATATATATATATATATATATATATATATATATATATATATATATATATCTACATAAGTCGTAGTGAACAAATATCATTTAATAAACAGAAGGGACGGAGAGTCGTGCTGTGGACCTTGCATATATTAGGCCCAGAGCTGTACCACTGAACACTAAGCTTACCATAGGACGATTATATGTACCTGCATCAGCAACTGTGACCCCACCGTCGCATTCCACTGCCCCAGACACTTCACGGTATATCTGTTCTTGTTCCCCTCAATGCCATTAAGTCAATAAATTAAAGATAAATTGTAATGAGTTACTGGCCCAGAGGTGCAGTCTCAGACCTGCTATACGCAAGTACCGTAAATCGAGTTTCCCTACGATCTTCTGTTTCTTTTTTGTGTCTGTGTGTGTATATATATATATACGAACACTGATCTCTTGCAGAAGGAGACTCGAACCTACGAACCTTGCAACAAGGTTCGCAGTGCTTTACCGACCGTACCACACTGGACTAATACCTTGGCGTCCAGTTCATGCTAGACGTTGATCCAAGGCAGCCAGCTTTCAGGCAGGTGGCTTGCAGCTTTTCATCTCATCCCCTGCATGCATCCCTGCATATATATATATATATATATATATATATATATATATATATATATATATATATATATATATATATATATATATATATATATTCACGTAGTGAGTGTGACTAAAATTGAGTATTGAATATTGAATGAGGACAATGATACAAGTTACAGTAGGACAACGCTTCACTTTGTGGTAGAGCTTTTCCAAGTCATGAATGAAGCTCTACACAGGGCGAAACGTTGCCCATCAAACGCCTTGTTCTTCAACCAATGTATCTGTGTTGCTGTGGCGTGATTAAAGGATGAAACATATCACCCTTCACTCTCGTGCTTCCTAGTTAGCAAGTGTCTAGTACAAGTCTGTATCACTTCATACAGCGACGTTCAGCGACGTTCAGCGATTCACTGCACCATTGTCCACTCACGGGTCGTTTTCCAAATTGTCAGCATCAGCGATATTCATCTTAATTGATAATATATTCATGCAAGAGGCAGCGGATAGGATTGATGGCCCACGCACACGTCTGGAGCCCAATATTCTGCCTTCTGGAACGCATAATACTCTGATAATCATGCTATCCATCTCATTTACGTGACCAATATCAGGCAATGGATTTCGGGGTTACAGCTTCGAAAAAGCTTTTGTCTTCAGCAGTGTTCTGTCATGCAGATGTTGGGATTGCAACATTATGAGGTTCTTATCCTCAGCACTGGTTCTATCATGCACATATCGGGGTTCCGGAGGATCTTATCTTCAGCACTGGTTCTATTATGCACCCACTAGAGTACAACATGAGGTTCTCTTCAGTACTGGTTCTATCATGCACTAACTTGAGTACAACATCATGAGGTCCTTGTCTTCAGTACTGGTTCTATCATGCACTAACTTGAGTACAACATCATGAGGTCCTTGTCTTCATCACTGGTTCCATCATGCACCCACTAGAGTACAACATCATGAGGTCCTTGTCTTCATCACTGGTTCTATCATGCACCCACTAGAGTACATCATCATGAGGTCCTTGTCTTCAGCACTGGTTCTATCATGCACCCACTAGAGTACAACATCATGAGGTCCTTGTCTTCAGCACTGGTTCCATCATGCACCCACTAGAGTACAACATCATGAGGTCCTTGTCTTCATCACTGGTTCCATCATGCACCCACTAGAGTACAACATCATGAGGTCCTTGTCTTCATCACTGGTTCCATCATGCACCCACTAGAGTACAACATCATGAGGTCCTTGTCTTCATCACTGGTTCCATCATGCACCCACTAGAGTACAACATCATGAGGTCCTTGTCTTCATCACTGGTTCCATCATGCACCCACTAGAGTACAACATCATGAGGTCCTTGTCTTCATCACTGGTTCCATCATGCACCCACTAGAGTACAACATCATGAGGTCCTTGTCTTCATCACTGGTTCCATCATGCACCCACTAGAGTACAACATCATGAGGTCCTTGTCTTCATCACTGGTTCTATCATGCACATAAGATCAAGAGTTCATTGTTTACACCATAGCTTCTACATAGTTAATTTTAACAGAGAAATGTCCTTGAGTGTCCGAATTGAGTTACGGCTCAGGGAACGGGTGGGGTTTGAACTCATTGCAAGTGAGTCCTAACACTCAGGGGCCAGTGAGTTTCAGGACTCACAATCGTGTTTTTACGAATTCGTGAGTCACTGTGTTACGAATTTTGTCGTTTTTGCTTTCTAAAGAGATATATTATTTACCTGCTTTTGTTTACCCTGTTTTAAACATGTGTTTGTGTGTTAATATTCTAACACCTGCTGCCTCAGTTTAAACATGTGTTTGGGTGTTAATATTCTAACACCTGCTGCCTCAGTTTAAACATGTGTTTGGGTGTTAATATTCTAACACCTGCTGCCTCTGTTTAAACATGTGGTTGGGTATTAATATTCTAACACCTGCTGCCTCTGTTTAAACATGTGTTTGGGTGTTAATATTCTAACACCTGCTGCCTCTGTTTAAACATGTGTTTGGGTGTTAATATTCTAACACCTGCTGCCTCTGTTCATCTAGCAGTGAACGTGTACATGTGTGTTAACTAACAGTTTGTGAGTGACTTTGAAATGAGTTGAGGTAAGATAACAGCTCATACAGCAGCTTGTAAATGAGTTGAGGAGGGAAGAAAGATCATAGCAAGTGTTATCACTGGTGTACCAGTGTTGGTATCAGTTATTATACAACACTGGTGTACCAGTGTTGTTATCAGTTATGACACAACACTGGTGTACCAGTGTTGGTATCAGTTATGACACAACACTGGTGTACCAGTGTTGGTATCAGTTATGACACAACACTGATGTATCAGTGTCGGTATCAGTTGTGACACAACACTGGTGTACCAGTGTCGGTATCAGTTATGACACAACACTGATGTACCAGTGTCGGTATCAGTTGTGACACAACACTGGTGTACCAGTGTCGGTATCAGTTATGACACAACACTGGTGTACCAGTGTTGGTATCAGTTATTAAACAACACTGGTGTACCAGTGTTGGTATCAGTTATTAAACAACACTGGTGTACCAGTGTTGGTATCAGTTATTAAACAATACTGGTGTACCAGTGTTGGTATCAGTTATTAAACAACACTGGTGTACCAGTGTCGGTATCAGTTATGACACAACACTGGTGTACCAGTGTCGGTATCAGTTATGACACAACACTGGTGTACCAGTGTTGGTATCAGTTATGACACAACACTGGTGTACCAGTGTTGGTATCAGTTATGACACAACACTGGTGTACCAGTGTCGGTATCAGTTATGACACAACACTGGTGTACCAGTGTTGATATCAGTTATGACACAACACTGGTGTACCAGTGTTGATATCAGTTATGACACAACACTGGTGAACCAGTGTCGGTATCAGTGATACTTTGGAAAAAGTGACACTGAGTCATGACTCAGTATCTGTCAGATATCATGAGTCAGATATCTGATTCATGCAGTGAAACACTGAGTCATGAGTCAGGTATCACCAGATTCACACGATGTATCAGGTATAACACATTTATGGCGTTTTAACATTTGACCCACTAAACCCGTATATGCTATTCAGAACAAGAAGTGCTCGAGGATCGATCCTCCGTTTGCTAAAATTTCGATTCCCTGTCCACTAAACCTCTGTATGGGTAAATCGGTTCTAGAAGCATTGCAGGTTCTATCCTCCGTCAGGTGAACTGTTGTTAGTCATTCAGCATTCAGTCATGAAGACTCGAACCTCCGTCCACTAATTGTAAGCAAATTAGTTTAGAAAAATACGTGAGCAAACACTAGGACATATTTATCAGAAAACGTTTCGGTCCTGGGAATCAAGGTCCCAGGACCGAAATGTTTTACTACTAAATATTTCTTAGTGTTTGCTTACGTGTATTCCTTACCTGGTCAACCAGGTCGTTACTCACAGCAGCTCACAGAGGCACACAGCCGTCACAGCCTGGTTGATCAAGCAGCCAGTGATCCAGTTTGCTCCTGAGGACTTTTACTTTCCTTCTAGCAAGCATCTTGACCTCTGATCTTCAAAATTTTAATTAAAATCTTCCCGAGTCTTGTTTCTGTGCAACGATATTCTTCGTGTGTGTTGTGTATGTATACTGTATACATACACACTGAATACACTCTGACACGTATACATAGATTATGTATGCAAGACCCATGAAATCGTAATGACACGATTGTAAACAAACCATACCACGGGTGAGACTCTCTGACCACGGGTTCGAACCCCACCCGTGGTATGGTTTATTATGTATGCAAACTGCTTTATACGCAAATAATAATGACAATAATATTAATAATAATAATAATGATAATTTCTCATTCCCAAGGCGTTGTAGGACCCCTACGAGTTTGGAGCTTCCTCTGGATAGATAATAATAATATGGCTAGAAAAAATGGATTTTACGGTTATTTAGCCAGAAGGTAGTCAGCTGGCAGTCAGTTGGCAGCCAAATTTTAGTCAATTGGTAGCCATTTGGTAGCCAGTTTAATAGTCAGTTGGTAGTCAGTTGGTAGCCAGTTGGTAGCCAGTTGGTATCCAGTTAGCTGGATCGAAATGGCGTAGACAGAGCGAAGTGTTTTCCCAATATGAGCTTAGTCTTCACCCCAATGTGTTGTCTTCAACCAGTTGGTTGTCTGAGTACAGGTTTCAAATGCCGGTTGGGTGTGTCTGGTGAGAGTGTAGGCAGACTAGGTCACTCTGGGTCACTGCTACCCCACTATTATCTCCTGGAGCACATCCCTCTCATGTACACGTGCACACGCGCACACACACACTCACAGCGACCAGTGAAGAGTACACAGACAGAGTATACAGAGTACACAGACAGACACACACACACACACACACACCAGGGCCAGGAGCTATGACTCGGGGCCAGGAGCTATGACTCGACCCCTGCAACCACAACTAGGTGAGTACACACACACACACAGGATGTTACAGAGATGGGACACAGCAACAAGGGGTCACAGTTGGAAGTTGAAGACTCAGATGAATCACAGGGATGTTAGGAAGTATTTCTTCAGTCACAGAGTGGTCAGGAAATGGAATAGTCTGGGAAGTGATGTAGTGGAGGCAGGATCCATACATAGTTTTAAGAAGAGGTATGATAACGCTCATGGAGCGGGAAGAGTGACCGAGTAGCGAATGTGTGAGTACACACATTCACGCACACGATACAGAGGTGGGAGGAGAGAAAAGCACAGAGAGAGACAGTCAAAGGAACAGGGAGTGAATATATAAGAGCCATGACAACCAGAGAAACAAGAACTACCAAGAAGTAACCAGGTGGACAAAACAGCAACACCAGGTATTTACCCTGTCCTCTAAAATCTCTGGTGTAAATGTAAATGGACCAGCAACTTCCCCTGTTCGTAATTTCCCTTAAACTCCCACTTGCATTCCATCATTTCTCTCTCTGTTCGTACCAATTCTAGTGATAAAACCTCCTCTCCTTCTTCCTCTCATAGTGCCTTAAGTACTCCCTACTCTCACCGGAAGTCAGTCTTAATACCACAAGTCCCAGCATACAATCAATGATAATAGAATCAAAGTGTGGTATTCAGACGCAGATGGTATCACAAGTGGTGAACTGAAAGTTAGCATAGCAGAGGACCATCCAGATATTATAGCTATAATAGTGAAGAAACATTCTGGAATGTTAACCTAGTTAATGGTTCAGGTCAGACCGAAACGCCATCAAAAGTTCCATTCTATGAGATGGCTATGTGTGTTTTGACACTGTACTCCTCCAATGATTGATTCACAAATTAGAAAAGCAAGCAGGGATGAAGTCCTATAGTGGATCAAGGAATGTCTTCAGGAAAACAGGACACAGGAAAGTGTTGAAGATGAATGCAAAATGATTAACAATGGGTTAGTTGAATTTTGGATATTACCATCTTGTTTTTTTTTGTTTTTTTTGTTTTTTTAAATTATTTTATTTCAAAATTTTCGATAAAAACATTAATAAAATATTTTTGAGTGGTTTTGGTACAAGTATTAATATGAAATTCCAAAACAATGACTTTTTTTTAAATAACAGAGAAAATTCCTATGATTTTTTTTTCAGTAAATAATGAAGCTAGACATATGGGCATGTAAATAATGTTTTTTTTTTTTTGTCTTCAAATAACAATACACACACAAGCAAACATTCACACACCACTCATACACATGGTGGCCCGAAAAAGAAGAAACACTTTCATCATCATTCACTCCACTGTCTTGCCAGAGGCGCGCTTACACTACAGTTATTAAACTGCATCATCAACACCCTTCGTTCACAGTGCAGGCGCTGTACTTCCCACCTCCAGGACTCAAGTCCAGCTGACTGGTTTCCCTGAATCCTTTCATAAATGTTTTGTTCACACTCCAACAGCCTTTCAACTCATAAAAAATATTCGTCTCCACTCGCTCCTGTCTCACAAGGCCACGCATTCTTGCTGGAAGTTCAAGCCCCTCGCACACAAAACCTCCTTTACCCCCTCCCTCCAACCTTTCCTAGGCCGACCCCTACCCCACCTTCCTTCCAATACAGATTTATATGCCCTCCAAGTCATTATATCTTGTTCTATCCTCTCTAAATGTCCAAACCACCTCAACAACCCTTCCTCTGCTCGACTCACGAAATCGTAATGACACGATTGTAAACAAACCATACCACGGGCGGGGATAGAACCCGCGACCAGAGAGTCATAAAACTCCAGTGGCTAGCATGTCGGTCTGGAGTTTTATGACTCTCTGAACGTGGGTTCTATCCCCGCCAGTGGTATGTTTTTTTTTTCTTCCTCTGCTCTCTGGATAATACTTTTACAAACCCCACACCTCCTTCTAATCTCCAAGCTACGGATTCACTACATTATATTCACGCAACACATTGCTCTCAGACACTACATCAACACTGCCTCCAGCCTTCTCCTTGTTGCAACATTCACCACCCATGCTTTGCATCAATATAAGCGCGTTGGTACCACTATACTTTAATACTTTCCCTTTTATGCGTCCATGGATGACGTTCTTTCTCTCCACAGACTCCTAAGTGCAACACTCACCTTTCATCCCTCATCGTTTCTAAGATTCACTATGTCTTTCATAGATCCATCTGCTGACAAGTCTACTCCCAAATATCTGAGTACATTCACTTCTTCTATACTCCCTCCAATCTGATATCCAATCTTTCATTACCTATTTTCTTTATTCTCATCACGTTGATCTCTCCTACGTTCATTTTTTTTTTAATTTCCTTCTTTTACATACCCTACCAAACTCATCAATCAACCTCATCAACTTCTCTTCAGAATCTCCCAAAAAGCACAGTGTCATCAGCAAAAATCAACTGTGACAACTCCCACTTTGTGTTAGATTCTTTATCTCTTAATCCCACATCTCTTGCTAACACCCCAACCATGGTGACATCACGCATCACTGTCTAAGGCCTGCTTTTACTGGGAAATAATCCCCCTCTCTCCTACATACTCTAAACTGAACCTCACTATCCTCGTAAAAACTCTTAACTGCTTTCAGTAATCTACCACTTATTCCATACATATGCAACATCTGCCACATTGCTCTCCTATCCACCCTATCATACGCCTTTTCTAAATCCATAAATGCAACGAGAACCTCTTTGCCCATATGTAAATACTGTTCACCTACATATATGTTTCACTGTAAACACTTGATCTACACTCTCCCTACCCTTCCTAAAACCACCTTGTTCATCAGCTATCCTACTCTCCGTCTTTCTCTTAATTCTCTCAATAATAACTATACCATACACTTTACCAGGTATATTCAACAGGATTATTCTCCTATTTTTTTTTACACTGTTTGTCCCCTTTGTCTTTATACAAAGGAACTATGCATGCTCTCTGCCAATCCCTAGGTACCTTACCCTCTTCCATATATTTATGAAATAATAGCACCAACCACTCCAAATCTATATCTGCACCTGCTTTTAACATTTATATCTTTATCCCATTAATTCCAGCTGCTTTCATTCTACCCACTGCCTCACACACTTTCCCCACACAACTGGCTCTTACTCATTCCTACTATATGTTATACCTTCCTGCCCAATGGATGAAATCACAGCTTTCCAATCTTCATCAACATTTAACAGTTTCTCAAAATATTCCCTTAATATTTTTGACATTTCCAACTCTCAATCTAATAACTCTCCTTCCTATTATTGTGTCAAATCAATTCGTTCCCAAGGCTTTCTTAACTTATTAATCTCACTCCAAAACTATTTCTTATTCTCAGCAAAATTTTTTGTGAGTATCTCACCCAAACTCTCTCATTTGCTCTCCTCTTACATTCCTTCACCACTCTCTTACCCTCTCGTTTACTCTCCATATACTCCTCCCTCCTTGCATCACTTCTACTTTGTAAAAACACAGACACACACACACAAACCAATGGGATTTTGATCAGCTGGAGAGAGGAGACAGAGAAGAAGCCAGAGACTGCGTAATAGGAACACTTCAGCGACGTCTAACCCACCACAGAACAGAAGGAGGATAAGGCAAGAATGTGATGAAAGTAACAGCGCGATGGTTGACACACTGGCTGAAGTGGCCAGAAGGGCTCATGCGAGCAGGGCAAAGCTACTGATTGTGGGTGACTTCAATCACAAAGAAATTGACTGGGAGAACCTGGAGCCACATGGGGGCCCAGAAAAGTGGAGGACTGAGTGATGGAGGTGGTACTGGAAAACCTCATGTACCAACACGTAAGGGACACTACCAGAGAGAGAGGAAAGGACGAACCAGCAAGACTGGACCTAGTATTCACCTTGAGTAGTGCAGATATTGAGGATATCACATATGAAAAACCCCTCGGGGCCAGTGACCACGTGGTTCTGAGCTTCGAATACAAAGAATTACAAGTGGAGAGGGAAGCAGGAAGAGGAGGACGAACGAAGTCAAACTTCAAGAGAGGGGACTACACAGGTATGAAGAATTTCCTGCACAAGCTTCAGTGGGACAGAGCACTGGCAGGGAACTCAGTAAACGAGATGATGAAATATATGACAACAATATGCAAAGAAGCTGAGGAGAGGTTTGTACCAAAGGGTAACATAAATAAATAGAAATAACGAGAAAGCCAGGATGAGCCCTTGGTTCACTCAAAGGTGTAGAGAGGCCAAAACCAAGTGTGCTAGAGAATGGAAGAAGTATAGAAGGCAAAGGACCCAGGAGAATAATGAGAGCAGTCGTAGAGCCAGAAATGAATATGCACAGGTAAGAAGGGAGGCCCAACAACAATTAAAAAATGACATAACAGCGAATGCTAAATCTGACCTGAAGCCGTTGTACAGCCACACCAGGAAGAAACGGCAGTCAAGGACCAGGTAATCAGGCTGAGGAAGGAAGGAGGGGAGATTACAAGAAACGACCACAAAGTATGTGAGGAGCTCAACATAATATTCAACGTTTCCTCAATATAGATTCCCATATGTTGCATAGGTGTCTCAATCTTCTACTTGTCAGTTTTGAAAATCATTTATCACAGCTGTACACTGCAACATCATGGGATCTTGATACAAGGAATTCTTCAATACTTGTCCAACCTTTGAACGAAGACCTACTTACACAAGTGGATGGTTCCACTGTGACCCCGCCTCCTCCTGCTTCCACTCACCTGACTACAGTATATAAGCCACTTCTCCGGCCCTATGCTGTACTTTCTACAAGACTGATGGACTGAACACATCTATTCCAGGCTGAGGGACTAATTACCTCAAACTCCTCCTCTAATTATTCCTTTCTGCTTTGTATTGGACTGATGAAGCCACTGTGACGAAACGCTTCCTTAATAAATATTCTCATAAATAACAAAAAAAAAAGGCACAATACCGTGACTGGAACAATACACAAATAACCCGCACATAGAATAGAGGAGTTAACTTGTCGGTTTTCAAAACCCCTTATTACATCCGTGATTGAAGTTACTAATGATCAGTAGCTTTGCCCTGCTCGCATGAGCCCTTCTGGCCACTTCAGTCAGTGTGTCAACCATCGCTCTGTTACTCTCATCATACTCTTGCCTTGGCCTCCTGCTGTTCTGTGGTGGGTTATACATCACTGCATTGGTTTTTGAAGATCAGTGACACTCCTCCACCCCCTCTGTCTTTTCTCAGAATCTGATATCCCGTTGGAAAGATGGCATCTGTCATCATTCCTGTGAGCTTGATTTCGGTGAGAGCTATGATGTCCGGTGATACCTCATTGATTTTTCCGTGCCACTCCTTCCACTTATTCGTTATTTCATCAGCGTTGGTGTACCGTACCTTCAGTTTCCTCTCCAACACTGTGTTCTGGGGGGTCTGTGGGAGGCCTGGTAGTGTGCTGTGGGATTCTACATCATATTGTGGGGTGGGGCTGTAAGTGTGGATTGTGGTGTGTTGAGATAGTGTGTTTGGTTTTGGGGTTCTGATGGTGGTTCTGTGTGTGCTTTCGCTTGTTGTCCTCTACTGACTCTTCTTAACAAACCTACTGGAGTTCTATGACAGGGTGACAGCAGTAAGAAGACACAGAAACAAATTTCTGTGTGTGTGTGTGTGTACTCACCTAATTGTACTCACCTAATTGTGGTTGCAGGGGTCGAGACTCAGCTCCTGGCCCCGCCTCTTCGCTGTCTGCTACTGGGTCTCTGCTCTCCCTGCTCCATGAGCTTTATCATACCTTGTCTTAAAACTATGTATGGTTCCTGCCTCCACTATATCTTTCTCTAGTCCATTCCACTTCCTGACTACTCTGTGGCTGAAGAAATGTTTCCTGACATCCCTTTGACTCATCTGAGTCTTCAGCTTCCAGTTGTGTCCCCTTGTTTCTGTGTTCCCTCTCTGAAACAACCTGTCACTATCTACCTTGTCAATTCCCCGCAGTATTTTGTATGTCGTTATCATGTCTCCTCTGACCCTTCTTTCCTCCAGTGTTGTTAGTCCTATTTCCCTCAACCTTTCTTCATAAGACAGACCCCTGAGTTGTGGAACTAACCTTGTCGCAAACCTTTGCACTTTCTCTAGTTTCCTTACGTGCTTGACCAGGTGTGGGTTCCAGACTGGTGCTGCATATTCTAGTATGGGCCTGACGTACACGGTATACAGTGTCTTGAACGATTCCTTGTTAAGGTAACGGAACGCTAATCTAAGGTTTGCCAGACGCCCATATGCTGCCGCAGTTATCTGGTTGATGTGTGCCTCCGGAGACGTGCTAGGCGTTATACTCACTCCAAGGTCTTTCTCCTTTGCCGAGGTTTGTAGCCTTTGTCCGCCTAGCTTGTACTCTGTCAGCGGTCTTCTTTGCCCTTCTCCGATCCTCATGACTTTGCATTTGGAGGGATTGAATTCGAGAAGCCAACTGCTAGACCAGATGTCGAGCTTGTCCAGGTCTGTTTGCAGCCCTGCCTGGTCCTCTTCCGATGTGATTCTCCTCATTATTTTCACATCATCTGCGAATAGAGACACTTCTGAGTCTATCCCATCCGTCATGTAATTTACATATACCAGGAATAACACTGGTCCTAGGACTGACCCCTGCGGTACACCACTCGTCACAGGCGCCCACTGTGATACCTCACCACGCACCATGACCCGTTGTTGCCTCCCTTTGAGGTATTCCCTGATCCATTCCAGTGCCCTTCCTGTTATACCTGCTTGTTCTTCCAACTTCTTTACTAATCTCATGTGAGGAACTGTGTCGAAGGCCTTCCTGCAGTCCAGGAAAATGCAATCAACCCACCCTTCTCTCTCCTGCCTTACCTCTGTTACTTTATCATAGAACTCTAGGAGGTTTGTTACACAGGATTTGCCTTCCCGGAATCCATGCTGTCTGGTGTTTATTATCCTGTTCCGCTCAAGGTGTTCCACCATTCTTTTCCTGATGATTTTCTCCAGGACTTTGCACACTATACATGTAAGTGACACCGGTCTATAGTTTAGTGCCTCTTTTCTGTCTCCTTTTTTAAAAATGGGGACTACGTTGGCCTTCTTCCATACCTCAGGTAGCTACCCAGTTTCAAGGGATGTGTTGAATATTGTGGTAAGTGGCACACTCAGTACCTCAGCTCCTTCCTGAAGAACCCACGGGGAGATATTGTCCGGACCCATCGCCTTTGAGGTATCGAGGTCACTGAGTAACTGCTTCACTTCCTCCTCAGTTGTGTGTATGCCCTCTAGCACTTGGTACATCCCTTGTTGGTGACGAACCATGTCCTGTCTACCCAGCTGCCTTCCTTCCTCCATTGTGAATACTTCCTTAAACCTCAAGTTGAGCTCCTCACATACCTCTTGATCATTACTTGTGAGTTCCCCATCTTCTCTCCTCAGCCTTATCACCTGGTCCTTGACTGTTGTCTTCCTTCTGATGTGACTGAACATCAGTTTCGGGTCGGACTTAACTTTCGATGCTATGTCGTTTTCGTACTGTTTCTGGGCCTCCCTCCGTACTTGTGCATACTCGTTTCTAGCTCTTCTACTAATCTCTTTGTTTACTTGGGTTCTTTGCCTTCTGTACCGTTTCCATTCTCTGATACTCTGATTCTTTGCCTCCCTGCACCTTTGGGTAAACCAGGGCTCTTTCTGGCCTTCCCATTTAAACATTTGCCTCTGGGTATAAACCGTTCCTCTGCCTCCTTGCACTTTGCCCCTACGTATTCCATCATTTCATTTATTGTCAGTCCTTCCATTTCCCTTTCCCACTGGATGTCCTGCAGGAAATTCCTCAAGCCCGTGTAGTTTCCTCTTTTAAAGTCTGGTTTGTCTCTATCGGTACTGTTTTCCCTCTCCACCTGTAGCTCTACAATGTACTCAAAGCTAAGCACCATATGGTCACTGGCTCCCAGGGGGCTCTCGTGCGGTATGTCTTCAATATCTGAGCTGTTCAGGGTGAATACAAGGTCCAGTCTTGCTGGTTCATCTTCTCCCCTCTCTCTGGTCGTGTCCCTGACATGTTGGTGCATCAGGTTTTCCAGTACCACGTCCATCATCTTGGCTCTCCAAGTTTCTGGACCCCCACGTGGTTCATGGTTCTCCCAGTCGATCTCCCTGTGGTTGAAATCTCCCATGACCAGTAGCTTCGCTTTGCTCATGTGTGCTTTTCTTGCCACCTCCGCCAGGGTGTGTGTGTGTGTGTGTGTGTGTGTGTGTGTGTGTGTGTGTGTGTATGTTAACAAAGTAGAAGTGATGCAAGGAGAGAGGAATATCTGGAGAAAAAAAAGAAAGGTTAAGAGAGTGGTGAAGGAATGTAAGAGAGCAAATGAGATAGAGTGGGTGAGATACTCTCAACAAATTTTGCAGTGAATAAGAAAAAGTTTGGGAGTGAGATTAATAAGTTAAGAAAGCCTTGGGAACGAATTGATTTGACAATTAATAATAGGGAAGGAGAGTTATTAGATGGAGAGTTAGAAGTATCACGAAGATGATGGGAATATTTTGAGGAACTGTTAAATGTTGATGAAGAAAGCTGTGATTTGCAGAAGAACAACTGTGAAAAAATAGTAAACTTCCAAGCACTTTCGTGATTTCTCACATTATCAAGGAACTGTATAAATAAAAGATCAGCAGAAGACTTATAAGGACGAGATTACACCTCGCGGTCAACTTAAAACACCTGACCTTTTTGTGATGGTGTAGGTCGTAGTCAAGGACCAGTTAAACACATCTTACATTCTACCTAAGATTTTAACTTGTCGAATACATCTTAAATTCTTCCCAAATTTTATTAATTATAAATGAATCCAATTTGTATAATCATAAAACAATATTCATATTAATTTCATATTAATGTGTGGTATTAGCAGGAGAGACTATGTGATGGCAGGGTTTACTGTTTTCAGGAGGATTCTTGCTAAGACTTCAGAGATGGTAAAGCTGCCTTTGTTTTGTTTAATTGTGTTAGAAACAGCGATAAGTGCTGATTTAAGGCACTTCTAACACAATTAAACAAAACAAAGGCAGCTTCACCACCTCTGAAGTCTTAGCAAGGATCCTCCTGAAAACAGTAAACCCTACCATCACATAGTCTCTCCTGCTAATACTACACAAGCACATCGCAGATGTGGAACACTGATACAGACCTTCTCTAATCCAACCTCCTACAGAAATATTTGTCTAACCTATATTTTTTCATGTGCAAGTTGATTGTTCTACCTTATTGTATTACTACTACTACTACAACTTATGTCTCTACTACTTCTACCACCACTAGTATTACACCTCACTCTGAACCTATATATACCCTGTGTGTCCATATATTATTTGTAACGGCTTGACAAAGCTCCTGGAGAGCGAAACGTTGCCACAATAAAATGTCACATTAGTTGCACTTGTGTCCTTTTACTTAACAAAATGAACAATGACAAACTGTTGAGAGGTGGGAATCACCTACACAATAGGACAGATGGAAGGTGGTGGACCTGACTTAACTCAGTGAAGACGTGTCTTGTGTGCTCTCTGTCAATCTGAAGAAGATGTCCTCTCTTGAGCTACTCTACCAGCAGCTGAAGGAAGAACTGAGGGTAGCTAAGCTTGAGATACAGCGACTGACTGAGGAAAACAAGAGGATTCGTAGTAATCCTCCTGTTGAGAATCCTCAAGCCAGGAAAGGAACCTGGACAGTGGCTAAAACGCATGGGACAAAGTTAAGGCTCAAGAGGACGGGTGGAGAGGTAGAAACAACGAAGACCCAGGAGAATGTTGTGGAAACATCGAACCCATTCTCCGTGCTACCCTATGAATGTGAGTCGACTTCTGGGAGCGTCACGACGAAAGACACAAAGGAAGGTAAAAACATTGTTGTTGTTGGGGACAGTCAGGTTAGGTACATGGATAGGGCTTTCTGTTTGATTGATAGGAGTAGGAGACAGAGGGTTTGCTTTCCTGGGGCTGGGATGGAGGATATTGTTAGCCGTCTGGACGACATCATGAGAGGTAATGGGAGCAATCCTATTATCTGTCTCAGTGCTGGAGGCAACGATGTTGGCAGACGTAGGAGTGAGGACCTGACTAGCAGGTTTAGGTCAGCAATAGACATAATTAGGAAGAAGGGTGGGAACCCTGTCATATGTGGTATTTTGCCAAGGAGAGGAGTTGGAAATGAATGGCTGTCCAGGGCAATTGGTGTCAATTGCTGGCTGGACAAATACTGTAAGGAAAATTCAGTAACATTCATTGACAACTGGGACCTCTTCTATGGCAGAAATGACATGTATGCCAGGGATGGGGTTCACTTATCCAGGTCTGGGGTGGGGGCACTGGCAACTGCAGTGGAGGGAGCTGTTAGGGCTTTAAACTAGAAATAGTTAGTGGTATGGGTTTTGGGGGGAAAACAGAGAAGTCCCAGTGTAGTAATATTATAAGTTGTAGGAGAACTAGTAATAGGCAGAATAAGGTGGATAGTGGAAAGCTAGTGACACTAGATGACGAGGACAGTAATAGGTATAGTGGAAAAAAAGAGATGAGCAGGAAGGGTAAAGAGAAAGGAGGGTCTCTAAATATATATTACACCAATAGTCGTAGTGCTAGGAATAAGATGGACGAGTTGAGATTAGTTGCAAGTACGGGTAATATTGATGTTTTTGCAATAACTGAGACATGGTTTAATATGAAAAATCGGGACTTGCCTGCCGAATGTCACATTCAGGGTTTTAAATTGTTCCAAGTAGACAGAAGTATCGGGAAAGGGGGTGGGTGGCACTCTATGTCCGTGATCATTTAAATTGTTGCATAAAAACGGGTATAAAGTCTGAATTAACACATACAGAGTCTGTCTGGATAGAATTTTCAGAGGGGTGTGAAAAATTTATTTTAGGCGTGATTTACCGTCCTCCAAACTTAGATAGGGAACAAGGAGACTACTTTGGGAGGAAATTGTTAAGGCCACAAGACACGATAACGTAGTAATTCTCGGGGACTTTAACTTTAGTCAGATTGATTGGAATTTCATGACAGGGAATTTAGAATCTAACGACTTTTAGAAGTAGTTCAGGATTGCTTTTGAAGCAGTTTGTAACAGAACCTACAAGGAAATAACCTACTTGACTTGGTTCTGGCAAGCAAGGAAACCCTTGTTAATAATTTAGAAATTACAGAGGAACTCGGCTCAAGCGACCACAAGTCAATTACCTTTAGCATTGAATGGATGTATGATAGTAGGGATAATTCAGTAATGGTCCCAGATTTTCGCTTAGCAGATTATAATGGACTTAGAGAACACTTATCAACTGTGGACTGGGGTGAAGAAGAGAGGTATCAATATGACAGTTTCCTTAACACTATACAGGCTGCCCAAAGAACATTTATCCCGTATAAAGAAATTAGATCAAGTAGAAATGACCCAAAATGGATGAATAATAGGCTCAAATATCTTTTAGGGCAGAAGAAAGGAATTTATAGGCGCATAAAAAGAGGTGAGGGTCATCTTATAAATCAGTATACTGACATTAAAAGGGACGTTAAAAGGGAATAAGAAAATCTAAACGGGACTATGAAATTAAAGTTGCTAGGATTCAAAACTAACCCAAAAAGTTTTTCCAGGTTTATAGAACAAAAGTTAGGGATAAGATAGGTCCCCTTAAAAATAACTTTGGGCATCTTACTGACAAGGAGAATGATATGTGCTCTATTTTTAATAATTATTTTCTCTCGGTTTTCACACAGGAAGACATTAATAATATCCCAGTAATTAATTTTTACAGAGGCCCAGAAGAAGATAAATTATGTAATATCACAGTCACTAGCGAAATGATTATGAAACAGCTGGACCGACTGAAACAAAATAAATCGCCGGGTCCTGATGAGCTTTTTGCAAGGGTTCTTAAGGAATGCAAAATGGAACTCTGTGAACCAATATCTAACATTTTTAATTTATCTCTTCAAACAGGTGTAGTGTCTGATATGTGGAAGATGGCTAATGAAATTTCCCTATTTTTAAAGCAGGGGACAAGTCACTACCGCCCAATAAGCCTGACCTCAATTGTAGGCAAATTACTAGAGTCAATTATAGCTGATATTATTAGAAGCCATCTAGATAACCATAATTTGATTAATGATACCCAGCATGGATTCACGAGGGGCCGTTCCTGCCTATCTAATTTATTAACCTTCTTCAGTAAAGCTTTTGAGGCTGTTGATCACGATAAAGAATTCGATATTGTTTATTTAGACTTTAGTAAGGCTTTTGATAGAGTACCGCACCAGAGACTGTTAAAGAAAGTGGCAGCTCATGGCATTGGGGGAAAAGTGCTGTCATGGATCGAGTCATGGCTCACCAATAGGAAGCAGAGAGTGTGCATAAATGGGGTTAAATCCGAATGGGGACTTGTAACAAGTGGTGTTCCACAGGGATCAGTCTTAGGCCCATTGTTATTTATAATATATATCAATGACCTTGATGAGGAATTACTAGTGATATGAGCAAATTCGCCGACGACACGAAGATAGGTAGGATAATTGATTCAAACATAGATGTCATAGAACTTCAGGAAGATTTAGACAAACTTAATTCGTGGTCAGAAAAGTGGCAGATGCAGTTCAATGTAGATAAATGCAAGGTTCTGAAGCTCGGGAGTGTCCATAACCCAAGCACTTATAAGTTAAATAACGTAGAACTTAGCCATACAGATTGCGAGAAGGACTTGGGGGTGATGGTAAGCAGCAACCTTAAACCAAGACAGCAATGCCTAAGCGTACGTAATAAGGCAAATAGATTACTGGGATTTATATCAAGAAGTGTTAGCAACAGAAGTCCAGAGGTTATATTACAGCTTTATACATCATTAGTAAGGCCTCACCTAGACTACGCGGCTCAGTTCTGGTCTCCATATTACAGAATGGACATAAATTCGTTAGAAAACATTCAGCGTAGAATGACTAAATTAATACATAGCATTAGAAATCTTCCTTACGAAGAAAGATTGAAGACCCTAAAATTACATTCACTTGTAAGACGTAGAATGAGGAGACATGATCGAGGTATACAAGTGGAAAATGGGTATTAACAAAGGGGATATAAATAAGGTCTTGAGGATATCTCTCCAAGAGAGAACCCGCAATAATGGATTCAAGTTAGATAAGTTTAGATTTAGAAAGGATATAGGAAAGTATTGGTTTGGAAATAGGGTAGTTGATGAGTGGAACAGTCTGCCTAGTAGGGTTATTGAAGCTAGGACCTTGGGTAGTTTCAAATTTAGGTTGGATAAATTCATGAGTGAGAGGGGTTGGATTTGAGTGGGACTCGCGCATGAGTGGGTAGAATTGTCAAAGCTTATTTCTTGGGTAGCTTTGAAAATTGGGTTGAGCAAATATACTGTTAGTGGGATGGATTGTGAAGGACCTGCCTAGTATGGGCCAACAGGCCTGCTGCAGTGTTCCTCCTTTCTTATGTTCTTATGTTCTTAAATATATAGAAGTTAGGTTACATTTTAAGCCTTATAGTGGTTAATTCATCTTTTATGTCAGAAAGAAATTTAGAGGAGCATCAAAAGAGGTGAGGGCCATCTCGTGGATCAATTTACTCACATTAGGAGGAAGGTTAAAAAAGGGATAGGAAATGCGGGACTATGAAATTAAAATGGTAAATGATTCGAAAACTAATCCGAAAGGCTTTTTCAAAATATTCCCTACATGGAAAAATAAACACATAAGCAGTATAATGTGATCCTTTATTGACATTGCTCTTTTTCCCAGGTAGATCTGTCTGTGACTCGATAAAGCCACTGCGTGGGCGAAATGTTGTCAATAAAGGATCACATTATACTGCTTATGTGTTTATTTTTCCATTGTGTCGGTATTTTATACCATTTATTTCCATATTCCCTACATCTTCCCAATACTTCCAACTCTCCTCTCTTATTTTTAACTGTCAAATCCATTCGTTCCCGAGGCTTTCTTAACTTATTAATCACACTTTCAAAACTTATTCTCAGAAAAACAAATTATGTAATATGACAGCCACTAAGTATATGGTAATCAAAAAGGTTAAGTAAAAGGACACAAATGCAACTAATGTGACATTTTATTGTGGCAACGTTTCGCTCTCCAGGAGCTTTGTCAAGCCGTTACAAACAATACATGGACACAGAGGGTATATATATAGGCTCAGAGTGAGGTGTAATACTAGTAGTAGTAGTAGTAATATAAGGAAATATAAACACATAAGCAGTATAATGTGATCCTTTATAGACAACGTTTCGCCCACACAGTGGGCTTTATCAAGTCACAAACAGATCTATCTGGGTGAAAGGTACAAGAGTATATAAGGATGGAGTCAGGTGCGTAATGTTGCGTGTGACGATCTTCTGAGTACGGTGACAGTCTAGAACCTTGGGTAGCTTTAACAAGAGATTGGGCAAGTATACGAGTGACCATTTGCAGTGTTCCTCCATTCTTATGTTCTTATGTGGGATAGCGTTGAAGAAGTTTCTTGGCAATAGGTTCAGCTATGTTGTGAAGCCGTTTTTCTGGTTGAAGTTGTTGGATATGCAGATATGTGATGATTCCAGGATTCTTCGGTATTGCATGTTGTCTTCTGGCGATGAGTCTTGCGTTTCTGTAGTTGATTAAATGGTTGTGTGAATTTCGGTGTTGAACACAGGCATTCCTTGAGTCGTCAGATCTGCCTGCGAACTGGTGTTCTGAAATACGTGTTTGGAGGTCTCTGGATGTTTCGCCCACGTATAATTTGTTGCAGCCATTACAAGGGATTATGTATACCCCTGCAGTGGATTGAAGCTTGTCCTGTCTGTTACTGGTAATGTCCTTGATGGTGGTGGATGGGAGGTAGATTTTTGGGAATGAGGTATTGGGAAAAAAAGTTGGAAACGTGTTTGGTAATGGAGTTGGTGGGGGAGGACTACGTATCTCTTCTCATCAGTGTCTTTCTGGGTGTGTTGAAGATGTTTAATGCCCGTCGTCTGCAGTCTCTAATGAAGTGACGAGGATAGTGAAGAGATGAATGACAAAATTAATCTATTGCTTAAGAAATCTTTCATTATATGGAAGATTGAAATCTCTTTAAGTACATTCTCTTGTAAGATGAAGAATGGGAGACATATATATAAATATGTAGCTTCAAATTCACGAGTGAGAAAGGGATGGATTTAAGTGGAACTTACACATGAGTTAATAGAGTTATCAAAGCTTATTCTTTGGGTAACACTGAAAATGGGTTGGGTAAAGTTGGTTTAGGTTTGAGAAGGATCTGCCTAGTATGGGCCAGCAGGCCTACTGAAGTGTTCCTCTTTTATGTTCTAAAAGTGAAACGATCTAGATAGTGATACTGTAGAGTAGCTGTAAGATCCCTACATAGTTTTCAGTATAGGTATGACAGAGCTCAGGTAGCAAATGTAGAGGAAACGCAGTAGCGGCCAGTGGAGAGGCGAGACCAGGAGCCGAAAGTCGACAGTTGCAACCATATATAGAGAAAACACACACACACACACACACACACACACACAGATGAGTACCACATTTTCCCAACACTGAAAAATGTTCAAATATTCTTTTTTTTGTTGTTGTTGATATTTTGGCTTTATTTTTTTTAATATCTCTTGTCCGTTTGTTTACTTTATTAGTTTTTTTTTTTGGGGCCTTTATTTCTTTATAAAAACTAAGCCATGAATACTTTCAAACAGATGGATTGATCGACTGCAGGAAAAGTATTTGATGCAGCTAACGCGTCGGTTTGGATTTTTATGCTCTCTGACCGGGGGTTTCCCCCCCCCCACCCGTGGTATGGTTTGTTTGTTTTTCATAACGATTTCTTGAGTCATGATTAATCCAGAAATTAGAGGAACAGGCAAGGTTAAAGATGGAGTGGTGAGTGGGTAAAGGAGAAACTGAATAACAAAAAGGGGAAAAAATTTAGCAACATCAGAAAGGCAGAGTAACAAGTGGGGTTCTGCAACTATCAATAAAAAAACCCGGGCTACTGTCCTTAATATGTGGGATTAAATTGCCAGGGGGGACTGAGAAATTATGTGTTTTTTTTATTAATGAAAAAACTAATGAGAATAAGACCAGAAGAGGCTGTGATGAGATCCGGGGAGACTCTACAGATTTTCAAAAAAATTTTTTTCCCCGGAGTTCAACCCAAACAAATGCAAGGCCAGGTTTTGGAGGGGGGAAAGACTGGTCACAGAGCAAAAGAGCAGAACTCAAGTGAGAGAGTAAAAGGGGGCCTGGGGATGAATAAAAAAAGAGTTTCATCAGAAATACACCAGAAGAACATTCAGACACTTCTTCAAAACTTTATATACGTCATACGTAATGCAGATATTGAGTGCGGACCTTGCGTACTTTGCGTCCCCCGGGAAGCAAGAAAGCTCAAAAAAGCCCCAAAAATTTGCAACCAGACTAGCACCAGAAGGAAATAAATACACTGAAAAGGGAAGGGTTTGGGGGTTAAACCCCGACAACCTTGGCGGGAGAAGGGAAAAGGGAAAAAATTTATTACAATTGAAAAACCTTAGGAAAAAAGATGGGGCTGAGGGGGCAGATTTTTTAAAATTTTAGAGGGTGATCTTGGGGACACAGGTTGAAGCTGAGGTCTCGAAACAAAAAAAAACAACGAAGTTTTAAAGTCTCAGGATGTTAAGTTTTAATTAATGGTCCAAGTTACCAAAGTCGCCCAAAATTTTTTTCCACATGAGTGGGTTGAAGATTTTTCATATAAATTATTAAATATACGGAAAACTTTGTCATCTTTTTATTTTTTAAAATATTTTTGTCCAAAAATTTTGGGGGCCAGAACTGAAAATGGGAATGAGACCATTTTTTAAGAAATATAAAGTTGAAATACAATCTCAGGACTTCTTTATTTATATTTTTAGATATAAAACCCAAAAAATTTTTTATTAATTTGATTTCGAATACTTGTTCTTTTTTTTTTTGTCTTTAGATTTCTGATAACTAGAATTCCCTAAGTCTTTTCCGTAATCAGTATGATTAAGACTAATATTTATTTTCAGGTGTTATTTTTTTTTTTACCCCCACTTAGAAGTTTACATTAGTCTGCATTAAATTGTTTTCCATTCTCAGACCCCTGAATTTTTAAAATATCCATATCATTTTTATTTTAAAGGGGACAGAGATCGACAAGTTGAAAAATTTTAAATGAACACTTGGGATTTTATTGAAAACCTTGGGGCTTCATCTTTTTAAAAAGAAAGGAAGATCAAAAGGGGTTTGAGGTAATCAGCCCCCCGGCCGGGGGTCGATGGATATATTGATGGACTGATTCATCGACTCGGCGAGGGGCTGATTACCTCAAACTCCTTCACTTCACCATTCTTCTTTGTATTTGACGATGAACCACTGTGTCCTTTTCATAAAATCCCAAGATTACCCAAAATTTTTAACTTTTTCCTTGCAAAAAAATTTTTTTGACTGCCCATTTTATTGCCCTCGGGAAATTGTTTATGTCACAATTTATTCCCCCCAAAGCTTTTTAGATCGTGAATAAGAAGAGACCCAATACTGACCCCCGTAACCCAGTTGTAACTGGACCCCATTCTGATTTCTACCCATTTATACAAACTTTGTGGGTCAGCCATGCAGATACTGGAGATCTGTTCCAATACAGCTGCCTTCTAAAAATCTCCGGGGGTTTATCAATTGTCTTACTTTAAGTCAATGTATTAGTGTCGTTTACCGTATGGAGTACTGAATCAAAACCCCTTTTTGAGGCAAGAATGCCCCCTTTTTTAAAAACCCTTCCGGGGAAATTTCCCCAAGATAGTCTACATTTTTTCAGAGACTGCGACTTCCAAAACAGGGGTGGCGTACCTTCGCCACTGTCAAAGCCAGGGTTTGCAAACTTTTTAAATTTAAAATTGAAGGGATAACGCAACTGGGATTTTCTGACTCTAAATTATACGTTACTGAAGCTTGATTATACGCTATTCCCCTTGAACATACTTGGTTGATGCCTTTTTATTCAAGCAAATGACACCAACAATCCCAAAAAAATTTAAAGGGAAAATTTCATGGGCTCGATCTTCGGGGCAGATTCCAAAAGTAATTCGGGGAAAAAAGGGTCTATCACAGGATGCTGTAAAGACCTCGGGATGCAGGAATCTTCCTCGGGGCGAAGGAATCCCCCTTTTTAAAACATCCTTAATCGGGGCCCCCTTTAATAAAAAACAAAATGCAGAGCAAGTTTGAGTCAACGTTTCGTTTTTTGAGAACTTTACCCAAATCATGATGCAACAGAGAGCGAAACAGTGCGTTTGGGAAGACAAGGTCAAGACAAGGTCAAGACGGGGGTGAAGACGGGTAAGACAACAAGACGTGGTCAAGACAAGGTCAAGACGTGGTCAAGACAAGGTAAAGACGTGGTCAAGACAAGGTCAAAAAAGAAGGAAAAGGTCAATACAATGTCAAGACAATATCAAGACAAGGTAAAGACAATATAAAGACAAGGCCCGGGCGGGGTCAAGACAAGGTCACGAAAAAAGTCAAGACAAGGTCAAGACAGGGTCAAGACTAGGTCAAGACGAGGTCACGACAAGGTCAAGACAGGGTCAAGACAAGGTCAAGACGAGGTCACGACAAGGTCAAGACAGGGTCAAGACAGGGTCAAGACAAGGTCAAGAAAAAGGTCACGACAAGGTCAAGACAGGGTCAAGACAAGGTCACGACAAGGTCAAGACGTAAAAAGTTCTTCTCTAAACTTCGAAAAAAAGATCAATACTTTTAAAAACATACATTTAACCTTTAAGAAAATAGAAACGGGGAATATACAAAGAACAAATATAAGAATAATAAAACCCAGGGGAATGAGTGGTTTTAAAACACCGTCGCCACGGGTTCAACCCCCCAACCCTTAGGGGGTTTTTTTTTGAAATCCTGTTATTACGATTTCTTTATTCTTACGAGACCCCTTTCGGTTTTTGCGCTTTTTTGATATGATAATAATAATAATAATAATAATAATAATAATAATAATAATAATAATTTATTTTTTAAAAATTAAATGACAGAATTAAAGTGAAAGCTTTAAGCAAATCAGTGAGTTATACGTAAATGATTTGTTTGTTAAGCTATAAATTATAGAATATTTATTAAAGATAAGTGGAGGAATAAATAATATATAAAAAAAAAATGAGCTATTGAATAATTTAGACTTGAATTAGATGTATAATTGGACCATGCAACTCATTATACAACTCATTATTTGAAAATATAAATTTGGGGGTGAGGCTTACCTCCAAAAAGTCCACAAGACGTACTAAGTGTAAGCCTACTTTCAAACCCCCCGTATAATTTGGGCGAAACAATTTCTTAAAATATACGGGTTTGTCCCAAATCATTTAAAAAATATAATTGAACCCGGCATCTGATTATATAGGCATAATTTGGTGATTATGCAAATATAATTGGGAAAAAAAATTTAATTTTTCAAATTGATCAAATAACGGATTATACAATTACAGTTCTAGAGATTCCAATTTTTTAAGCATATTGAACCAGAAAAAAGATTATACTGAATAATGGAATAATAAATGACCATTTTTTTGGTCATTTTAAATTTACTGATGTTTTTAACAGTGGTTGATGACCCCCTGATTTTTTTCCCAAAAGGGGTTTATGATCCACTGATGTTTCCAACATTTGGGTTTATGACCCACTAATGTTTCCAGAGTGGTTGGGTGACCCACTGGGGTTTCCAGCAGTGGTTGATACCCCCTGGTGTTTCCAGCAGTGGGTACCCCCGGTGTTTAGCAGGGGTTAACCCACGATGTTTTTTGCAGGTTTATGACCCCCTGATGTTTACAGTGGTTGATGACCCACTGGTGTTTTCCGCAGGGGTTTATGACCCACTGGTGTTTCCACAGTGGTTGAACCCACTGAGTTTCCCCAGTGGTTGATGACCCACTGATTTTCCAGCATGGGGTTTTTAACCATGTGTTTTCCCGCAGGGGATGCCCATGGGTTTTTCGTTGTTGACCCCCTGATGTTTTTACAGGGTTAACCCACTGTGTTTAAGGGTTTATGACCCACGGGTTTTGCAGTGGGTTTATGACCCCGGTTTCCCGGGTGAGACCCCTGATGTTTTCCGCAGGGTTTAACCACTGATGTTTACTGGGATGACCCACTATGTTTGCAGTGGTTTATGACCCACTGGGGCCCAAAATGGTTTACCCCCTGGTTTTTAGCAGGGGAGACCCACGATGTTTAGAGTTTGGGACCATGTGATTTAAAACAGTGTGAACCACGGGTTTCCAGAGTGGTTGAGACCACTGGTGTTTAGAGTGGTTTTGGGCCCCCTGTGTTTTTTTAGTGGTTTGACCACCGATGATTTTCACAGGGGGGAAAGCTGGGGTGAACCCCTGTTGTTCCCCAAAGTTGGGGGTGACCCATGATCTTATATTTATATAAACAAAACAAGAGCTAAACCCCAACCGTCGAGGTATAAAAAAACAAGTCTTCTTTAATAAGCAAAGGAAAATTTTTATGCATAAATCTGCGAAAAACCATCTGAAAAACATGTATTAGGGGGGGGGTGGTGGTTAATATAAACTTTGATTTTTTAAAATCAACCTTTCTTGGAAAAAAAAAGGAAAATTAGGGAATAATTTCAAAAATTTTTCCCTTTTTCGGCAAGAAAAGCGTTGATGTTTAAAAAATCCAAAATTTTACCTATTCGACACCAAAAAACCCTCATCCCACTTTATTGGGCATCCTCATTAATGAAAAATTTTAAGGGCCAATCACGTGCCATCCCCCATCCCAAAAAGAAAGACATGATCAAGAGGTTCAGCTTTTTCCAACTGAACAGAAGGGGGAAGAAAGGGATGAAATGATTTTGTTGGGAATGTTTGGCCACCAGACAGTCGGGGTGGTTTAAGCATCTCAGAAACACAAATTTTTGGGTTTACAAAGAATGCTGTGAATAACTCGAAACATCCAGTGAGGACAATTTGGGGGAAAAACTTTTATAAGAAAGAGGTCAAAGAGAATCAGATTAGAACAATGTAACAAACCAAAAACTGTGTTACAACAGTAGATGTTGAAGAGCTTCTCTGAATGCAAACGCGAACCTAGAAGTGGATGGATAAGCAGAAGACCACACAGGATTCCTAACTTGTCAGCAAAGAACAGGAAACTAAAGAACAAAAAGGTCATAAAATAAATAGTTGAAAATTTTAAACGGCCCGGGCTGACGAATCGTTATTTTTGTTGACATGCAGATGATAGGGTCAGTTTTGGCGTAACCCTTTTGGGGGGGTTTTAAAGGAAAACATGCAACCCAAAAGATGCTTTTTGTCAACATGGACCAGGATCTTTAAGTAACGTTTCCCAAAACCTTGTTTAATCAATAACAAAGAATTCAGGCTGTTCCGGGACCATAGATGGCCCTACCCAGTACTAAAGTGGCCTGGGGTTTTTAAAATATTTATAAAACCATTTATATAGCCGGATCACTTACAATTCAGGGTCCTACCCAACCCCTCCAAATGATTTTGAGTTACAGCCCTGGCCCTGAATATGTAATCAATCCCCTTGCCCGGGATGCTACCTATATATCTTCCGGTACCTCTCATTCCCACCCTTGGTGACTTGGGGGCGCACACACACCACTGGTGGAGATGGGGTGTTTTTCCCAGGCTCCTTCCCAAAAACTCCCGAAAAAGCACCATTAAAAAACCTCAAAAGGGAGAAGCTAAAGAGACTTTTTGGTCCGATTTACCAACAAGTCACACAACCCCGAAGGGTGGAAAAAGCCGAGGGGTGCAGCCGGGGGGCAATGTGGGATATGAAACCGAGTGGAATACCCAAAACAGAACGGGAAACAGCCCCAACCACCCCAAAGGTACCGGGCATTTACCCACGAAACAATAGCCAACGGGCCCTCCGCCAGAAGATATATCAAACACATTAACAACAAAACCTCCAAGAAGAAAAAATTTAAAATCGTCAAGATTCTACCCCACATTTCCCAAAAAACTCCCCCCTAGTTTACTGCCAAACTAGTTGACCTTTTGAAAAAAAAAGGGAATGGTCCAACATATGGACATGGGAAACCCCGTCCTGTCTAAACCTGTAATTCCCCCCAGGAGGGACAAGTCCCTTGATTCAACTGACAGTTGGGCCAAAAAATGAATTCCCCAAAGACGGCAATCTTGTCAGTTTTCCTCACCCAAAAAAAAACGCCAGCGAAAAAGTCAAAAAAGAAGCCAAAACGGGAAAAAGGGCCCGAGGAAAGGAATACTGTAGGGAAAAACCCGACTAATAAATAACAATGAAAAAATTGTCTCAAAGACTTCACCACAGCACGAAGTCGCACAAGTCAAAACCCGAATAGAACCCCCAAGATCGACGGGATACCATGATAACACCCCAGATATACTGATAGTCCAAGAGCCAGAAGTGTACATGGTTGCCATGTCCCCCCCTCCGGGCTAAGGGTGATTTCGAGATTAAAGCCAAAACCCATAAAACAAATGATCAGACAGAGAAGATGTTAGAGCATCTCCGTCTGACTAAAATGTTTTTAAATCTGCTTATTGGTAATGTTTCTGAGCCCTTTCCTTTTGGTTCCTTGACATTAAAAAAAAAATGGAACAGACCCCGTTGGAACCCATCAACTTGTTACAGAGGAGAAATGACAATGAAGTCACCATGCTGAGACCAAAGGAGGTTTGGGGGTTTCAAAAGGTTAAAAAGGGCAGCCTAACCCTGAGAAACCCCGATCAAATTGGATTTTACAAATACGTTGATCTCAGTCAAAAGAGACGGTACTCAGAACCGTTATGATAATTTTCCTCCCTTTTTTCCTAATACCTTTGCAACAGCGACTCGA
Source organism: Cherax destructor (assembly GCA_009830355.1). NCBI lineage: Eukaryota > Metazoa > Arthropoda > Malacostraca > Decapoda > Parastacidae > Cherax > Cherax destructor. Next base: position 59,819 of record WNWK01012061.1, read on the forward strand.
AATTCTCTTCGGGGGCACGAAGGACCACATGAAGGAGTCCGCGAGAGGCCCCGCCCCCTTCTTTTTTGCCGGGTCAAAAAGGGACAGGGCCAACCAGCCACCTACCTGGTCTTGGGTGAGGACCCGGGGGACCACAGAATCCTCCAGACCACAAAAAGCAAGTAGAGAATGTCCCCTACCAAAACCCCCTTTAAATGCAAACTGGTGTCCCCCCAAAAAACACACCCTCAAATAATAAAAGCTTGCAAGACGTCAAAGTCTTTGATCCCTCCGGGTCAACGTTATCAGTGAGATTTGGGAAAAAAAACTGACCCAAACTGATGAAAAAAGGGTCAGTGACACAGATGCTCTGAGACTTTCTGTTTCTCAAGATGCGTTTTTCCCCGAACTAACTTTTTTTTGTTTATCTCCATCCCTTTTTCAACCCCAAACTAGGGAAAAAGACTCTCTTAAAATACATGCTTGAAAAGTCCTTAACCTTTTTCTAGATGAATACAATAACGCCACACTTTCAGTCAGGTCAGGGGGGTGGGCACAGTATGGCCTCTAAGGTTGCCGCCGGGGCCTTTCTCCTCCTCCCAAAGGGATCCAACGATCGGGGGGAAACCCCAGTTACACCAGTGGCACCAGCATTAGGGACATGTCAGCACAGACTACAGACCAGCTGAAACTCCAGCTCATAAAAAATTTAACGACACCCCAAATTTAAAAAGGTCACCCCCAGCTAGATAGCGGGCGCAAGCTCATTAAAGATGTCTTTCGGGTGACTTTCTCTAACAGTTCTCATCTTTTCGACTGGCACTGTTTAACCAGGAGACCCTTTTCCCCAGTGGGTTGCCTTGCTTCCCCAAAACACGCTGAGTAAGTGATTTTCGAATAGTGGTGGCCAGTACTGCATGCAAGTTTTGCAAGTTCAAAGTTGGTTTAGCACTATGAAGGGGAAAAAATCAACAGAAGCCTTTATGCCATGTGCCGGAGAAACTTTTATCTTTACTTACGGCATTCGGAAATGTTCACTTTCCCCCCTGACCCATTTTACCGGAAAAATGGGAGACTGCTTATGGGGGCTGCATTTGGTATTTACACTGGCCACCACCTACATCCTTTAAAAGCCTATGGCATGTGTGGGATTTTAAACCCAATAGAGGGCTTTGTCCCACCAGCACTACTTCGTCTTTGGCTTGGAAATTTAGGCCCTGGGAAAAATTGCCATGAATTTTCAAGGAGTGGCCCACGTTCCGAAACCACCAGACATCCGGGGTACAATTCTTTTGGGGCCTCTTGGGGATCGAGTAGGGATGTATCGGATGTGAAAAAGATATCCGGTATGGGATTTTAACGGATTTATTTTCTCATTTACGGATGCGAATGCGGGGCGGATTTAAAAAATTTGGGGGTGTTCCGCAGATGGACAAGAGATGCAGAAATTGTGGGATGTTCTGGGTTTTGATGCGTTTAAAAACGATTCGTTTGTGTGAAATACGGATGGGTGGGGAACGGATGTAAGAAAGTGGGGTGTTCCAGATGGGACCGGGTGCAAAATCCCAACATCACTAACCAGAGGAACGCCTGCGCATTAGGTTCTTACCCGGGCCCCAGGGGGTCAGCTACATATCTTAATGTTTCTCCATTATTTAATTCGTGTAT